>AWOL01S0017773.1:150950-194544 GCA_000715115.1 Nicotiana otophora
TGTGTGTATTATTAATCTTGTTATTTTAAATTTTATTATGTTGTTGTCAATAATATTATGTGAATGTTAATGAATAAAATCTCTTTTAAATTAAAGAGACTTATATAGTAATCGAATAACTTTTTTGTTATGTATTATTTTATTATATTATCTAATATTTAATATAATTGCATTATAAATAGAAATATTTATTAGCATATTATTTTGTTTAATAGTTTTGTCTACTACTTTCTCTTTGTAATAGAATAGAAGATATATATTTTATTATTCTTGAAATACTTTTTTATTTTACATTTATCCTATTGTTCTTAATAATATTATCTTAAATTTAATTAATAAAATATTTATTAAATTAATAAGAGTCATATAGGCATCGAATAACTTTTTAGTTCGATATTTTTCTTCATTATATAAGATACATATTTTTTATTTAATTCTTTATTCTATTATAATCAAAAATATTTTTTAATAATAAACTTTTTATTTTTAAAAAGAAAAACAAAAATTATTAAAGGAATTATTTAATTGGATTTGTTTTTTGTAATTTTAGTTTTATTTATAATAATTTAAAAACTCCAACTTGATACTACTCTCCAATTTCAATGGACAATTGTTTTAAATTATTGTTTATTATAAATTATTTTATTTTATTATTTGATAGAAATGTTTATTATTGTGATGACCCAAAATGTCATCTTTAAATTTAATAAGTAATTCTGTATTCTAGGACCTCGAAAAGCACCATTTATCATTCCTCGACTTGCGTGCGCAGTCCGTAAAATTTTTCGGAAAGTTTTCATGTGAAAAATGGATTAAAATGTGAAATGCTTTAAAACTCAACTGAGATGACTTTGGTCAATATTTTTAGCAAACGAACCTGGATCGGTGTTTTGACAGTTTCGGTAGGTTTGTATCATGATTTGGGACATGGGCGTATGGCCGGAATATAATTTGGAGGTTCCTAGCTCAAGTTATGACCATTTAACGGAATTAGCAATTTAAAGGCTAAAGACTTCCAAGTTTGACCATGGGGTTGACTTTTTGATATCAGAGCCGGAATCCGATTTTGGAAATTTGAATAGCCGCGTTATGTCATTTAGGACTTGTGTGCCAAATTTGAAGTCATTCCGGATTCATTTAATATGTTTTGGCACGCAATTTGCAAATGGAAAAGTTTAAAACTCAAAGTTCGAATCGGGGTGTGAATTGTAATTTCAGCATTGTCTGACGTGATTTTTGACCACGAGTAAGTCCGGATTATGTTACGGGACTTGTTGATATATTCGGACGGGGTCGCAAGTATCCCTAGTGTGACTCGAATCGAAATCGGAACAACAATTGAACTTAAGCAAAAATCTGAAATTTGGCCTTCTGGTGTAATCGTACCTGCGGATTTGTGCGAGTTCGCAGAAGCGAGCCTTCGATCGCAGATGTGCCCGGGTGTGGCTGGGCAAAAGTCCGCAGGTGCGGAAAATTGCATGCACCCGTGCGTCCGCAGAAGCGGACACAATAATCACAGAAATGGAGGTCAGCACAATTGCGTATTTTTCCTGCGTAGGTGCGAGGCCTCGCCTGACAGCCCCATTTCGCAGATGCGAGATTTTTCTTGCATGTGCAAGTCCAGGAACCGCATGTGCGGAAATACCTGGGCAGTGTATATATCGAAGAGTCCGGCATTTTTACTCATTTTGGTCATTTTGAGCTCGGTTAAGGCGAATATTTGGACGATGTTCACGAAAAATATTGGGGTAAGTGTTCCTTATCCTATATTGATTATATTTCATGATTCCATACTTGTTTATATCATGAATCCGTGAATTTATAGAAGAAAAAGCAGATTTTTCAAAAATCTTCCAAAAATAAAAAATTTAGATTTGAAGGTCCATTTGACATCAGAATTGGATGATTGTTATATGGTTGAACTCGTAGCCGAACGGGCGTTCAGATTTCGCGAGTTTTTCTGGGATTTAAGATGTGGGTCCCACTGTCAAATATTTTAATGAATTTCGGATTTTTATCCGGAAAATTTGTAAATTCATATGGAATTAAATCCTATGATTAGTATTGAATATATCGAATTGTTTGTGAATAGATTTGAAGCTTTGGGAGACAAATTTAAAAGGAAAAGTTGTGATTGAGTAATTGATTAGAATTTGCATAGCGAGCTAAGTGTCGTGTGAACCTTGACTTGAGAGAATAGAACCCTCAAATTATTTGTTATGTGAATTGCATGTGAACGACGTATAGGCAAGGTAACGAGTGTCTATACGTCGTAAATTAATTGTTTGCCTGCTTACTTAAAAAATCATAAATTATTTTAAATCATAAATTAATTATTATAATAATTGTTTCTCTCATATTCTTTGTCAAATATTAATTTTTGAATTCCTTCATTAATTGTTGCATGCTATTTGAATTATGTGCCTTAATTGTTATTTAACATTTAGCATATTACATATTAAACTGTATATTTTCTCTCTGATTTCCATAATAATTTTCTATTTGCCTTAGTTTGTTTCATAATTATTGTATGCTTGTTGTCTTATAATTTTATATTAATTATTGTATTTATTGGGAAAATTTCTTCTATAAGAATTAGTAAATGAATATGTTGGAGGAGCGGGTTGCACGCCACAACAGAATTAATTATAATGAATATATTGAAGGATCGGGTTGCACGCCGTAATAGACTTATTAAAAGTCCATATTGGAGGATCAGGTTGCACGCCGCAACAGACTTATTTGAAAGTCGACATACGTACATATATATATATATATATATATATATTGGGGGATCGGATTGTACGCCGCACCAGACTTGATTAAAATAAATATATTGGAGGAGCGGCTTGCACACCGCAACATAACTGAATGTGAATATATTTTGAGAGCGGGTTGCATGCTGCAACAGAATTGAATGTGAATGTATTGTGAGAGCGGGTTGCACGCTGTAACAGAATTGATGAAAATGATAATTGGTTATGACTGCTGAGTTGGCTTCAATTATTATAAATGAGTTCCCTGATTTATTTCTATTATTGTTGTTGTTACTAATATTGTGTACAGGCAATGTAAGTGACTCGTCTTAGCCTCGTCACTACTTTATCGAGGTTAGGCTCAACACTTACCAGTACATAGGGTCGGTTGTACTGATACTACACTCTGCCCTTCTTGTGCAGATTTCGGAGTTGGTCCCAACGGCGTACCATAGACTTGCTCGGATTTCAGCTACTCAGAGGAGCCTTGAGGTATAACTGCATGGCATCCGCAAATCTGAAGTCCCGGTCTATTTTACTTTAGCTGTGTGTTTATATCCAGACAACTTTATTTTATTCAGACCTTTAATTGTATTTATTCTAGAAGCTCGTGCACTTGTGACACCAATTCTGGTATGGTATTTAGACCGTTGGTTTTATGGATTATTCACTATATTTTAGACTTTACTTTCGCATTTGTTCTTTGTTATTAACAAATTTAAAAATTATTTTAAAAATAGATAATATTATTCTAACGTTGGCTTGCCTAGCAATTGAAATGTTAGGCTCCATCATGGTCCGAAGGAGGGAATTTCGGGTCATGACAGTTGGTATCAGAGCACTAGGTTACATAGGTCTCACGAGTCACGAGCAAGCTTAGTAGAGTCTGAAGGATTGGTACGGAGACTTCTGCACTTATCTCTTAGAGGCTATGAAGTTTAGGAACAATATCACTTCTTTCTTATTCTATCGTGCGGTTTTATTCTCTCATCGATGATTGAACCATTCTACTCTTATTCTCTCGCAGATGGTGAGAACACATAATACCTCTACTGATAGTCAGGGACCAGAACCCCTAGTGGCAACTATGGATAGGGGTAGAGGTCGAGGCCGAGGTCGTGCTAGAGGCCGAGGTAGAGCTCAGTCCAGAGCTCAAGCAGCTGTACCTATTGAAGAACCTCAGATGGACCTTCAGGAGGAGGTTCCAGTTCAGAATGTACCAGTTGGACCAGTTCAGGTCCCGGAAGGATTCATAGCCACTCCAGTACTTCAAGATGCTCTAGTCCGTTTGGTAAGTCTTATGGAGGGCGTGGCCCAGAATGGTACATTTCCAGTGGCACCAGCCATCTCACAGGCTGGGGGAGGAGCACAAACTCCCACTACTCCCGCTCTGGAGCAGATGGCTCCCCATAATCAGGCTCCAGCAGCCCCGCCAGTTGGGGTAGTTCAGCCAGTTGTTGCGGCACAGATTGGTGATAGGCCCGCCATGTCTTTTGAGGCCTTATTGAGACTGGATAAGTTTACCAAGCTCTTTCTAGTTCATTTCAGTAGTATACCTTCTGAGGACACACATGATTATATTGAACGCTTCCATGAGGTGCTGCGGAACATGGGTGTAGTTGAGACCAATGGGGTTGATTTTGCTATATTTCAGATGATGGGTTCCGCCAAGAGGTGGTGGAGAGATTATACATTGACCTGACCAGTCGGATTGCCTGCACGTACATGGGAGCAGTTCTCTTAGCTATTTCTGGAAAAGTTCCTCAATATCACATTGACAGAGGAATTCAGCAAGCAATTTGAGCGTCTACAGCAGGGCAGTATGACTGTTACTTAGTATGAGTCCCGTTTTATAGATTTGGCCCGCCATGCTCTCCTTTTACTACCTATGGAGGGAGAGTGAGTGAGGAGGTTTATTGAGCGACTCACTCACCCTATCAGACTTCAGATGGCCAAGAAGACCGAAAGTGAGATTTCTTTTCAGGCGGCTGTTAAAGTCGCAAGGAGGATCGAGATGGTTCTTACACAGGAGAGAGGGTAGAGGTCCGATCAGAGGCCTCGTCAGTTCGGTGGTTTCAGTGGTGCCTTGTTTGGAGGCAGAGGTAATTTTGGTAGGGGTAATCCTCCTAGACCGTTTCATTCAGCACTTCATGTATCTCCCGGTGCTTCAGGGAGTCACGGTCCTATTATGCCTTACTCTGGGCAACCAGTATTCGGTGAGCATTTAGCTCCTATCAGTGCATCACCACTCCAGAGTTACTACAACGGTTATCCGGCCCATTTGGGCCAACTTCAGCTTCAGCAGCTATGGCATCAGGATGTGTGTTATGAGAGATGAAACATTGGTCATATCAGGAGGTATTGCCCTAGATTGGCGAGTAACAGATCTCGGCAAGATTCTTGTGCCATCATACCAGCACTGGTTACTTCACCGCCTGCATATCCAGCTAGAGGTAGGGGTGAGGCAGCTAGAGGGGGAGGTCAGGCCATTAGAGGTGGAGGTCAGATCGTTAGAGACGGAGGCCAGCCAGTTAGAGGTCGTCCCAAAGACGCAATTCAGAGTGGTGGGGCCCAGCCCTGATTTTATGCTTTTCCAGCTAGGCCTGAGGCCGAGTCATTTGATGCTGTGGTCACAGGTATTATTCCAGTTTGCCATAGAGATGCTTCAGTTCTATTTGATCCAGGATCTACTTATTCCTATGTGTCCTCCTATTTTTCTTCATATTTCATTGTGCCTTGTGATTCTTTGAGTGCTTTTGTGTATGTATCTACACCGGTGGGAGACTCTGTTATAGTAGATCATGTCTATTGTTCGTGTGTGATTACTATTGGTAATCTTGAGACAAGTGTGGATCTTCTACTTCTTGATATGGTAGATTTTAATGTCATCTAGGGTATGGATTGGCTGTCACCTTATCATGCTATATTGGATTGTCATGCCAAGACAGTGACTCTAGCCATGCCGGGGTTACCTCGGTTAGAGTGGAAAGGAACTCCTGGTCATTCTGCCAGCAGGGTTATTTCTTATATGAAAGCTCGGCGTATGGTAGAGAAAGTGTGTCTAGCCTATTTGGCTTATATTCACAATCCCAGTGCGGATGCTCCTTCTATGGACTCAGTACCGGTTGTTCGTGAATTTCCATAAGTATTTCCTGCAGATTTTCCAGGGATGCCACCCGACAGAGATATTGACTTCTGTATTGATTTGGCTCCAGGCACTCAGCCCATTTCTATTCCACCATACTGTATTGACCCGCCGGAGTTAAAAAAATTGAAAGAGAAGTTACAAGACTTGCTTGATCAGGGATTCATTAGAACCAGTGTCTCGCCCTGGGGTGCACCAGTATTATTTGTAAATAAGAAAGATGGCCATATGCAGATGTGTATAGATTATCGGCAGTTGAACAAAGCCACTATCAAAAACAAATAGCCGCTGCCAAGAATTGATGACTTATTTGATCAGCTTCAGGGCGCCAAGGTATTTTCGAAGATCGATTTGAGGTCTGGTTACCATCAGTTGAAGATTAGGGCATCTGATGTCCCTAAAATAGCTTTTCGAACTTGGTATGGGCATTACGAATTCCTAGTGATGTCATTTGGGTTGACAAATGCCCCAGCAGCTTTTATGGATTTGATGAATCGGGTGTTCAAGCCTTATTTGGATTCTTTTGTGGTTGTATTCATTGATGATATCTTGATTTACTCCAGCAGTCGAGAGAAACATGAGCAGCATCTTTGAAGTTTGCTTCACACCTTGAAGAATAATTGGTTATATGCCAAATTTTCAAAATGTGAGTTTTGGTTAGACTCAGTTGCCTTTTTGGGGCATGTTGTATCGGCAGAAGGCATAAAGGTGGATCCTAAGAAGATTGAGGCTGTTCAGAATTGGCCTAGACCTACTTCAGTTACAGAGATCCGGAGTTTCCTGGGTTTAGTAAGTTATTATCGTCGGTTCGTGGAAGGGTTTTCATCTATAGCAAGCCCGTTGACCAGATTGACCCAGAAAGGTGTCCCATTAAGATGGTCATACGAGTGTGAGTTGAGCTTTCAGAAGCTCAAGATCGCTTTGACTATAGCGCCAGTGTTGGTATTACCCATAGGTTCAGGATCGTATACGGTATATTGTGGCGCATCTCATATTGGGCTTGGTGTATTATTAATGCAAGATGGAAAGGTAGTTGCATATGCGTCACGACAGTTGAATGTTCACGAGAAGAATTATCATGTTCATGACTTAGAATTGACAGCCATTGTTCATGCGCTGAAGATTTGGAGGCATTACCTCTACGGTGTCTCGTGTAAGGTATTTACTGATCATCGTAGCCTTCAGTATCTGTTCAAACAAAAAGATCTTAATTTGAGGCAGAGAACATGGTTGGAGTTGTTGAAAGACTATGATATCACTATTTTGTATCACCCTGAAAATGCCAATGTGGTGGCCGATGCTTTGAGTAGAAAGGCTGTGAGTATAGACAGTCTTGCGTATATTCCGGTTGGTGAGAGGCCATTAGCTGCAGATGTTCAGACTTTGGCTAATCAGTTCGTGAGGTTAGATGTTTCAGAACCCAGTCGGGTTCTAGATTGCACAGTCGCTTGGTCTTCTTTATATGAGCGCATCAGAGAGAGGCAGTATGATGATCCTCATTTACTTGTCCTTAAGGACATGGTGCGGCACGGTGATGCCAAATAAGTTATTGTGGGGGAAGATGGGGTTCTGTGAATGCAGGGTCATATTTGTGTGCATAATGTGGATGGGCTTCGTGAATTAATTCTTGAAGAAGCACACAGTTCCAGGTATTCTATTCATCTAGGTACCGCCAAAATATTTCAAGATTTGCGGCACCATTATTGGTGGAGGAGAATGAAAAAGGATATAGTTGCATATGTCGCTCGGTGTCTGAATTGTCAACAAGTTAAGTAAGAGCATCAGAGACCTGGTGGAGAAATTCAAGTATTATGACATGTTATGTGTAGAGGGATCCTAGAAGAGTTATGGTGGTTTAGACCACTACTTGAGGGCGGTATTTTCTACAGATATAGGAATTCAGTCACGTGTTGCAATGGCTCTCTTGAAATGAGTTAAGAAGATGGTTTCTATATGATGAAGTGTTTACCCTATTAGTGGTTCATGAGTTATGATGGAATTCATGTACTCCTGCGCATTGCCGTGGTTAAGTGCACTAAGTAGCATGTGATTCGAAAGTTGAGGATTTAAGATTTCGGTTCGGTGTTGATAAGGATGTCATGAGCTCGGATGAGCAGGAAAGGGATTTAGACGTTTAAAGTAAGATGGTATTGTTTTTGGCATCATCTAAGGTCGATGTCATGTGTAAGAGACCTTGTGTATTGATTTGTGGATTCTTGATATGTTTTACAGTATTAGTGTAACCGGTAGCATGGATGTGCAGACTTGTTACCTGCTGCAGAAGGTCGTGGGAGCGTGTCTTACGGAAAGATTGTGTAAGAGTGACATGTAGTCACTTTATTGAGTGAAGATTGAAACCAAGTATAATGATTTTGGTAATATCGCTGATTCGAGAATTTATGCCTGGAGGGCGCTAGGTTCATTTGGTTGTGGACTGTGGAAGTTTCTTCCGATTATGATGGCTATTCTCGTGTGTTATGGGAAAAAAGGTTATTATAGATCCTTGAAAGGTTATTAGCCTAGCACAGTGCGATCAGAATCATCTTGAGGTCTATGGATGGATTTAAATATGAATACAGGCTCTATATCAGGTCAGATGTGTTCATTTCAGCATAAAAGCTCCCTATGGAGGAGTATTCAGACGTTGGATATCGTTGCGTCATTGGTTATTTCATGTAATACTATATTGTGCCGTGTGAGTTGCGAAATGGCTTGATAAATTTCTTATGTGTTGAGGTTCCGCATAGCGATGGTGTTATGTGAGCAGGATGGCTCTCGAGATTCAGATCATATATCGCACCTTAGTTGTGCTTGAGTTTTGTAGCGTATGGCGCTGTCGGTCCTTCCAAGGATGGTATTATGCACTTAGCGTGCTTGTGTCCGATGTTCGGATATTTTGTAAGTAATGAACATTCTAGCTTAAGTATTGTTTTTATATATATAGATTCTTTTTGTGCGGATCGGGTTGCACGCCGCAATAGTGTGATGTTGAGCATAGTTCCCTATATTCTATTTTGAGTTTTTTATGTCCCATTTTCTGAGGAAGGTGCATGACACCTTTTTAGTTGTTTAATTAGTCATGTGGGTTGAGTAATCCTTTCCATAGTCTATTTTCCTTATGTATTGCAATCGAGTCTGTAGCTTATTAGCTCATTGTTGCGTCATATGAGACTTTTTGTCATGTTTGAGGTGGCTTATTGCCTGAGCAGCTTATACTAAGTGAGACGAGGTTATTGGATCCGGGATCAGTACGATCAGATTATATGAAGTATAATAAATAGCAAATACCATTATTTGGTCCATAATGAGGCAATGGTTCTTGTCAGAAGGAGAAACTCAATAATGTGTTGACTCAGCAGTTGGTTATGAATTTCTACACATTTCTTCCATCGTGAAAGCAGTTCAGGAATTGGAACAGGAATTATAGGTATCATAAGGTGTGTTGTGAACATCAGATTTGTGGAAATTCGGCTATTGTTATCGGATGATGATATTATGATCATGTGAATGGTGCAGTGCATGGTCTAAATTCAACCAAGGTATGCAACCCAGTATTGGTGCATTGTGTAGTGATTGATACGACATTCATAGGTTGGAAACATGCATGGTGGAGAATTCTGGATGTTAGAATTGGGCTCTAAGACTTATTTGCCTAAATAAAGGGGAGAATTTTCAGATTGGCTCGAGTTAATGTGCTCAACTCGGTGTGGAAGCATGGGTAGGTGCACGAGGTGTTAAACAATAATTTTGGATAACTCCGGAACACTCCTT
The DNA here is from genome assembly GCA_000715115.1 of Nicotiana otophora. Lineage (NCBI taxonomy): Eukaryota > Viridiplantae > Streptophyta > Magnoliopsida > Solanales > Solanaceae > Nicotiana > Nicotiana otophora. The sequence goes on from AWOL01S0017773.1 coordinate 160,623, forward strand.
AGCACGTTCGAGGACGAACGTATATTTAAGTGGGAGAGAATGTAACGACCTAACCGGTCGTTTCGACTTGTAGAACCCCATTCCGTTAAATAAAACTCCCCGAATGTATTTTTAATGATTTATGACTTGCGGGGATGGTTGGTTTGGGATTTGGAAGTGTTTGGGTTGAAATCGGAACACTTGGTTCCTTAAGCTAACCATAAAAGGCCAAGTTTGACTTCGGTCAACATTTTGACAAAATGACCCTGGAATCGGGATTTGACGGTTCCAATATGTTCGTATGATGATTTCGGACTTGGGCGTATGTTCGAATCGGGTTTTGGATAACCCGGAAGCATTTTGGCGCTTAATAGTGAAAATCAACTATTTGAAGGTTTAAAGTTCTTTAAATTTGGTTTGGAGTAGGTATTTGAGTAATTGAAGTCCGTTTGGAATTTCGAGTTTGGAAATAGTTCTGTATAGTGATTTAAGACTTACACGCAAATTTTCGTGTCATTCCGAGTAGTTTAAGTATATTTCGGCGCATTGGATGTAAATTGAAGAACTTGAAATTTCTAAGTTTGAATCAATTTGGTTTAGGGTATGATTCTTAGATTTGATGTTGTTTTATGCGTTCAGAGAGTTTGAGCGAGTCTGTTTTATGATTTCAAACTTGTTAGTATGTTCGGGCAGGGCCTCGGGGGTCCCGAGTGTTAACCGGACGAGGATCGGACTAATTTTGGGAAATTGAGCAAGGACTGAAGTTCCCAGCTACTGTCATAATCGCAGCTGCGCTTGGAGAGCCGTAGGTGCGAGCTCGCAGGTGCGAGCCACCAATCGCAGGTGCGAACGAGATAAACCTGCCCAGCCATCATAGATGCGAAGCATTTGGCGCACCTGCGAACGCGCAGGTGCGATGCCTTGTGCGCAGAAGTGGAAAATGCACAGGTGCGAAGGTATGGGCGCACCTGCGCTTGCGTAGAAGCGAGCATTTCTTCCACAGGTGCTGAACCAGGAAAAGAAGGAAAATGCGCACCTGCGAGGAATTTCCGCAGGTGCGAAAGCCACATGTGCGGTACTCCTTACGCAGGTGCGAAAAACCTGTCTGGGCAGAACCTTAAAACGGACGAAAACTCAATCCATTTCTTTCTATTTTTCATCCATTATTGGGCGATTTCAGAGCTCTTTGTGAGGAGTTTCAACTATCAACTTGGAGGTAAGTTAAATCTACACCCTTTGAGTTAAATACATAGATTATAAGTAGATTATAACTAGTAAATCATAGAAATCAAAGAGTTAGATGAAAAACCTAGATTTTTATAAAAATGAGATTTTAACCACGAAAATAGTTATCGAATTGGGTAGAAATTATATATTTAAGTTCTTGAGATTATAGGTAACGTTTTCATCCAAATATTTCCAGAATACGAGCACGTGGGCCCGGGATGAATTTTAGAAATTTTACCATTTTGGATAAGGTAATTTATTTAATAGATAAATTTCGAATCATTTAGCATATATTAATTAATTTGTATAATATTTGAATAGTTTTGGATTTTCAGCGTCGAATCGAGAATTCAACGCGACGTGGTAATCGGAAAGTGAACTTTGAGACGAAGTAAGTCTCTTGTCTAATCTTGTGAGGGAGAAATTACCCCATAGAGATTAAATTGAATAATTCTTGATAATTGAGAGGGCTACGTAACGACCCGACCGGTCGTTTTTCTTTCTAGAACCCCGTTCCCCTAAATAAGACTTCTCATATATGCTTTTACTGTTTTAGGACTTGCGGGGATGGTTAGTTCGGAATTTGGAAGGGTTCGGATTGAAATCGAAACACTTGGTTCTTTAAGTTAGCCTTAAAAGGCTAAGTTTGACTTTGGTCAATAGTTTACGTAAACAACCCAGGAATAGGGATTTGACAGTTCCAATGGGTTTGTATAATGTTTTCGGACTTGAGCGTATGTTCGGATCGGGTTTTGGATAACCCGGGAGCGTCTTGGCGCCTAATAGTGAAAGTTGGTTCTTTGAAGATTTTAGAAGGTTTTTAAATTTGGTTTGGAGAAGGATTTTGGTGATATCGAGGTCCAAATGGAATTCCGAGACCGAAAATAGTTCCGTAATATAATTTATGACTTGCACGCAAAATTTGATGTCATTCCGAGTAGTTTAAGTATGTTTCGGAGCATTGGAAGTAAAGTGAAGAACTTGAAGTTCTTAAGTTTGATTCAATTGGTTTTGGGGTGTGATTCTTACCTTTAATGTTATTTCGGGCATTCCGAGAGTTCGAGCAAGTCTGTTTTATGATTTTAAATTTCTTAGTATGTTCGGGCGGGGCCCAGAGTATCAATCGGACGAGACTCAGACCAAGTTGGAAATTGGGAGCCAAAGCTGAAGTTGCAGCTGTCGTCATAATTGCACCTGCTCTTGGCCAGCCATAGGTGCGAGCCCCATGATCGCAGAAGCGTGCCAGCATAGGCTGCCCAGCCATCGCAGAAACAGAAGAAGGACCGCACCTGCAAAAGCGCAGGTGCGAAGGCAGTATCGCAGGAGTGAGCAGTGTCGCAGATGCGCTTCGTTTGTCACTAATGCGTGGCCGCAATTCAAGAACCCTGGCCTTAGTCCTCACCTGCGCGAGTTTGTCTGCATAAGCGGAATAACAGGTGCGCCAATTGAACCGCAGGTGCGGAAATCACTGAAGGCACTGATGTTTTAAATCGAGGTATGACCACTTTTGCTCACTTCTTACACTTTTTGGGGGCGATTTTGGAGCTGGTTAGAGAAGGTAGTTTCATAACCTTGTTGAGGTAAGTAATTCCTATCAAATGTGAGCTAAATACATAGTTTATGGTTAGATTATAACATATAAATTAGTGAAAATTTCGGGTTTAGATGAAAATCTAGATTTTTGATAAAAATGAGATTTAACCATGAAGTTTATTATGGAATTTAGTAAAAATTATATATTTGAGTTCATGAGGTTATGGGTAACAACGTTCTTCAAAATATTTCCGAAATCCAGGCGTGTAGGCCTGGGAGTGAAGTTTAGAAATCTTGCAATTTGGGTTGGGTAATCACTTTAATAGCGGAGATATGAACTTTTGAGCATAGATTGATCGATTTATATAATGTTTGGCTAGTTTCGAGTCGTTTGGCATCAAAGTTGGAGGTTTGAGCGCATTCTTGAATCGGAATGTTAGTTGTGAGACGAGGTAAGACTCTTTTCTAACCTTATAAGAGGAAACCTACCCCATAGGTGAACTTAATTAATGTGTGTTGTTATTCATGTGGGGCTACGTACGCACGGAGTAACGAGAGTCTGTACATAGCTCTTATTCCTATTTACGTCCGGGTAGTGTTAGGTTTACACCATGCGTGTGGATACCGTTATTTTATTAGATTTATTAACTGTATCAAATGGAACTAAGTTGAGGATTTTTAAGGATTTAAAAGCTTCAAGTTGAATTGTCTTTATTTTGAAAGGAATCAAGAAAGGATTATGATTTATTGATAAATTTATATTTGACCGCGTCGCATGTATGATTCACGAGCGGGGTAATAGATGCATCTATGGTTTGGGCCGTTTGACCCTTGACAGTGCACAATTTATATTTATGTTGGATCGGACCGAACATCCTCAGTGGTATTCGTGTGTGATAATAGAACTGGAAGTTTCTTTCATATCTGGTTAAAGTCATTGTGTTGTGTGATCATATGTTTTAAAGGAAGGAAGTGATTTAAGCTCTTAAATATGATGAAGACTTGTTCAGTTATTTTTTGTTCTGAGTCGTATTGTTGTATATTATGCTTAATTAGAATTTCATATTATCATGTTATTGGTCCTAGTAAGTGTCGGAGTCGACCCCTTGCCACTACTTCTCCGATGTTAGACTAGATACTTACTAGGTAAATATTATTTATGTACTCACGCTATACTTCTGTACTTAATTGTACATGATCGGAGGCAGGTGCATCTGGTTACCAGTCTGGTGCGCAGTATTGACCCCCATCTCGGGACTTCACGGTGAGCTGCCTTCCGAGCCGTTCTGCAGCAGCCGGAGTCTCTCTCATGCTTTATTTTTCTATCTATTTCCTTTCAGACAGTAGGCTAGTACTCATTTGTATATTCTACTAGATTTTTCACATACTTGTGACACCAGGTCTTGGCACACATACTAGTAGACTTATAATTTTGGATTTGTTTACATGATTATAATTTGTACTTGTCTGTTTCCGTTTAATTATGTCACATTTGCAACTTTCTAAATCTTTTTAACAAATGAGGAAATGTTATCCACTTAGTAATTTATTTAAACGGGAAACCATTTGTTTAATCAGTATTGGCTTGCCTAACAATGGTGTTGGATGCCATCACGACCTATGATAGAATTAGGTCGTGACAGTATTAATTAACAATCTGCATCAGTTTGTCTAGTGCAACAAAGAAAATCATGTTGCAGATAATCAATAAGATTTTTCACAAGTAAATGGCCAAAGAATATGGTGACAATGACACATAAGTAATATAGGCAATAGTATAATTATTAATTAGTCATGAAATTAGAGAAGTGTCTCATTTTAAATGCCCCATTTTGGCAAATACATCGCAGATTAATTTAATATAGGCTATAAGACATGACAGATAAGGGAATCTTATTGGATAAAGATAATAAGAAATGAATTATAGAATTACTTAGAACAAGATTCCAAATTATTAAATCATTTGTGACAGCCAAGAATATATGTAGCCAGCAGTACTGTCATGTGAGTATTCTAAAAAAGATAAAGTATTATTTTTTTCATTTTCGTTTTGTTTTGTTTTTCTTCTTTTTTCTCCAAAAGGATATTGTTCAAATTAATTTAAAAGGACATGTAACAATAACAATATTTTCTATGTGATGTGCAACTTTTTATTTTGGGACTGAGGATAACAAGGTGGGGGAATCAAATACAACCAACAAGATGAAAGTTAATGTAGCTAATTAACTAAGCTACTAACAGAGACGAGCTACGATTTGAAATTCCCCATATGCAAATTAGTAAACTTTGAACTAATAATATTTTTTTTTTCCGGGCATTCTCTATTTATTCCAAGATTGAACTAAATTTTACTACACTAAGTGAATCTATTATTTTATAATTAGAATATTTCATTAATTACCAAGAACAATCGTTACAAATAAGCAAAGTCATCCTCGACTTGCTACATTCGATACGTAGTCCTATCTCTATACCTATAGTATAAGCAATACATAACTCAACATATTACCATCTAGCCCGCTGGTCTATGTATTGTTGATTAGCCTTGGAAATGAAGCTGTTGCATCTTTATCCTCACTCCCCCTTGTGCTCTAATGTTGCATATGCATGCAACTTCTCTAGCAAGCTGTTCCACATTCCTTGCTTGGTTTTCAAACACTCTATTCTTCCTCTCTTTCCAGATCACATAATTGTATTATGCATACATCATCTTAAGTATCCTTGCTTTCGGTGACATTCCTTTTGATTGGATAAGCATCCATGTAAATAATTGTTTCCAAGAATTGGTTGGAACATTTAATAGTTGTAACCATTTCAGCAATCTCATCCATACTACTTTGGAGAAGCTACACTTACCAAAAAGATGGTGATTAGATTCTTCTGCGGCTATATACAAAATGCAACTTGAATTCACTTAGATTACACTTAGTGAAGTTGTTAATTGGTAATTATTAATAGCGTGTAATCTTTTAGACAATTTTAATTTTTTATATGTAATTTGATTTATATTTTAAATGTTAAGTATAATATAAGGAAATATGTGACACAAAAGTTAATTAAATATATTGCTTTATTTTCGAGTTTTATCTGTGCAAAAATGCTTATAAAAGTTGCTCGAAATCATATTTCAAAAAATTGTATCCTTCTCCAAGCACCCCTAATTATTCATTAAGAAACAAACTAATGTTTTTTCAAAAAAACAAAAGTGTTCTCCTACTTCTTTTTCTTCTTTCAACTACTCTTCCTTAGTATTATCTCTTTAAGAAGTACTTAATAAAATAATAATTCATTATATTCTCTAATTAATATTTGACTAGGCACACTCTTAAACTTTTGTAAATAATTAAGTAGTATTAGTAATAATAAATAATAAGGGTAAATTACATACAAAAATGGTCGCCTTTTTTTCATATATTAAAAATAACGAAGGAGTATTTCATGTTTATAACGGATAGGAACCTTTAGCGTAACTGGTAAAATTACTGCTATGTGACCAGGAGGTCACGGGTTCGAACAGTGAAAACAATCATGTGACGACCCGGCCGGTCGTCTTGAGAGTTATAGCCCCGATCCCCTATTAACTGCTTCCCCTGTATCTATTTCTGCTATTGTGTCTTGCTGAGAGGTTTCATTTTGGTTTTGGGAGTGTTTTGGGATACTTAGTTTCTAAAACGGGGGTTTAAGCCTTAGGATTTAGACCGTAGTCAGAACTATATGAAGACGACTTCGGAATGGAGTTCCGCTGGTTCCATTAGCTCCGTTAGGAGATTTTGGACTTAGGAGAGTGTCCGGATTATGTTTTGGAGGTCTGTAGCACATTTAGGCTTGAAAGGGCGAAAGTCGAAGTTTTAGAGATTTTGACCGGTAGTAAAATTTTTGATATCGAGGTTGGTTCCCTATACCAAAAGTTGGAGTAGGTCCATAGGGTTGAATATGACTTGTGTGTAAAATTTGGGGTCAATCGGACGTGGTTTGATAGGTTTCGGCATCAGTTATCAAATTTGGAAGTTTCAAGTTCCTTAAGTTTGAATCATAGGATGATTCATGATTTTAGCATTGTTTGATGTGGTTTGAGGGCTCGACTAAGTTCGTATGGTATTTTAGGATTGGTTGGTATGTTTGGTTGAGGTCCCGAGGGCTTCAGGTGTGTTTCTAATACTTAACGGATTGAGTTTGGGACTTATACAATTGCTGAAGCTACTGCACCTGGTGTAATCGTACCTGCGCACTTTAGGCCGCAGGTGCGGAGCAGCAAAAGCGACCATGGAGCCACAGAAGCAGTTTTGGCCTTGTCCAGTTGGGGCCATAGGTGTGGCGATTGGTCCGCAAATCGGATACGCAGAAGAGGTAGAGGACCGCAGGAGCGGGCACGCAGGTGCGGCCTAGTGCTCGCAGATGTTGTCCAGCCTTTTTAAGTTGTCTTCGCAGCTGCGATGGATTTTTCGCAGGTGCGGGACCGCAGATGCAGTTGAAGGCTCACAGAAGCGAGATCTCTGGCAGAAAAAGGGCTAAGTGCGAGGGTTTGATTTCATTCTTCATTATTGGACTTGAGAGCTCGGAATTAGGAAATATTTCGAGGGATTTTCAAAGGAAGTTTGGGCTAATGATTCCTAACTCATTTTTGGTTATATTCCATTAATGTATAGTTGTTTTCTTCATTAAATTAAGGAAATTGGATGAGAAATTTGAGGGAAATGGGAAAAAGTTCTTCAACCGAATTTTTGAGGCTTGATTGGGATTTAGACATCGGATTTGGATAATTTTGGTACAAGTGAACTCGTGAGTAAATGTGTGTTTATATTTGGTGAATTTTTCTTTATTCCGAGATGTGGGCCCGGGGAGGCTTTTTAGGGTGATTTCTAATTTCTTTCTTTAACTTTGATTCCAGTAGCTATATTAGTTCATTGTAGTTATATTTATGATATGGAATTGATTTTGGCTAGATTTGGGCCATTCAGAGTCAGATTTTCGTGGAAAGAGCATTGTTACAGATTGATTGAGCTTGGCTCGAGGTAAGTAGCTTGCCTAATATTGTGTGGGAGAAATACCCTTAGGATTTGGTACTGTTTTGATATGTGAACGTCGTGTACGTTAATTGACGAGTACGTACACATGCTAATTGTTGTAAAAACCTGGTTTCTGCTAAGTAATAACTTGTTTCCTTCTTATTGGAGTCATATCAGCATGTGTAGTATCCTTCTAGGTTAGAATAACATGCCTACTTGCTTTAATTGTTTATCTGAAGTCTGTGCAGCATGTTTAGTGAATTTTCCTGCTTTTCCTTGACTTGTACTTAGCCTAAATTGTAAGAATTTCGTGTTGTAGCTGTTGAATTCTACTGTATGAGAAGGGTATTTACTTTGGGACTACCGATCGGTATTCCGAGAGATTCTCCGATTTTGTGTCTTTACTTTTGGGACTACGGAATGGTATTCCGGGAGATCCCCCTGCACATTTACTTTGGGACTACGGAACGGTATTCTGGGAGATTCTCCGGCTTTGCATATTTACTTTGGGACTACAAAACAGTATTTCGGGAGATCCCGCTGTATATTTATGTTTGGGACTACGAGACGGTATCTCGGGAAATCCCCTGTTGTTATCTCTGTGTACTGAGCTGTTACTTTCTATGATTTCATTCTTGTTAAATTTCAGTCTTTATTTTGTTGCGATATTTCATTCTGCCTTGCTTTATTATATATATATACTAGAAGGGCCCTGACCTGACCTCGTCACTACTCGATCGAGGTTACGCTTGGCACTTACTGGGTACCGTTGTGTCGTACTCACGCCCTTTCCTGCACATATGTTTCGTGTGCAGATCCAGATTCTTCCTACCAGCCACGTTCTTAGTTGCAATCGCTCCTATCAGAGACTTCAAGGTATATCTGTCTGTGCCCATAGATCCTCGGGGTCCTCCTCTATCCCCCTATGTTCATTATTCTCTTGTTTCTATAGATAGTGATGCATAGAACAGTTAGAACTTCGTAGAAGCTTGTGACTTACAGTGTTCCGAGTCTTGGGAGTGTTATGTATATATTGAGATTTGACTATTGTATATGCTGAGCGGCATCTCAATTGATTATTTAAATCATCTACTATTAGTAGTTGTTAATTTTTATGCTTTTCATTTAATTTTCGCAAAGTGCTAGGCTTACCTAGTCGTAGAGACTAGGTGTCGTCACGGCAATTCAAGGAGGGAGGATTTGGGTCTTAACAAGTTGGTATCAGATCTCTAGGTTCATAGGTGTCGTGAGTCACAAGCCAGTCTAATAGTGTCTCGGGGATAGGTACGGAGACGTATGTACTTATCTTCGGGATGCTATGAAACTGTTAGGAACAATTATATTTCTTTTGATTCCTTGTCGTGCGAGTTTTTGGCATCAAATTCTAACATTTATCTATTCTATTCTTTTTCACAGATGGTGAGGACCCGTACCGGGAGATCTGATGACCAGACACCTGCGCCCCCTACTTGAGCCGCCAGAGGCCAGGGCCGAGGTAGAGGACGACCACGCGGTGCAGCCAGAGCACCCGTGCGAGTTGCAATAGAGGAGCCCCCAGCAGCTCCAGCTGGAGGGCAGGCACCGGAGGTTCTTATTGCTGCACCAGCCCTCCAGGAGACTCTAACCCAGTTCATGAGCAAGTTCAGCACCTTAGCTCATGTTGGATTGATTCCACTAGCTCCCGCCACATCTTAGGCCGGGGAGGGGCACATACTCCCGCAGCCCGTACTCCTGAGCAGATGGTCCAGGCTGATCAGGCCCTGGAGTTCATTCTTATACAGCCGGTACCTCCTATTTAGCATGAGACCAGGGCAGCCGCTTTTGAGGCGGAGCAGCTCAACCTTGAGAGCTACAAGAAGTACAACCCACCTACCTTTAGCGAATTGGCTTCAGCTGATGCTCAGGGTTTTCTGGAGGAGTGTCGTCGTATTCTCCGTACTATGGGCATAGAGGAGACAAGTGGTGTTTCTTTTACCACTTTCCAGCTTAGAGGAGCATCCTATCAGTGGTGGCGTGCTTATGAGTTGAGTAGTCCAGACGAGGCAGCCTCGCTCACATGGACGCAGTTCCCGGATATATTTTAGAGAGAGTATGTCCCTCAAATCCTTAGGGGTGTATGGCGCGCGGAGTTTGAGCAGTTGCGCTAAGGTTCTATGGATGTGTCAGAATATGCAGTTCGTTTCACTGATTTGGCTCGACATGTATCGGCCTTGGTTGCTACAGTTTGGTAGAGGGTTTGCCACTTTATTGAGCGACTCCACCCTAGCATCAGGAACAGTATGGCCATGGAGTTGGAGATGGATATCTCTTATTAACATGTTTTGAGTATTTCTAGGAGATTAGAGGCCATGTTTTCCCGAGACCGAGAGGAGAGAGAGGCCAAAAGGTCTCGAGAGACTGGTTATTATTCTGGATCTCGTGCCCCAGAAGCTCGCCATGGTAGGGGTTATGTAAGTCGCCCTATTCATTCACCTCTCCTAGCCGCTAGTGATGTTCCAACCCCTTCTAGGCTCCAAGAGCCTTATTATACACCGCCAGTATCTAGTATGCCTCCTGCTCGGGATGCTTTTAGCAGCCAGTCCAGCAGACCAGACCCGAGTCAGTCACAGCATCCACGCCCTCCGAGGGGTTATTTTGTGTGTGGCGACACTCGCCATATGGTGAGGGATTTCCCCAGACTTAGGGGGGGTGCACCTCCACAGACTTCTCAGCCACCACTTGCTCCACCGGGTCCTCAGGCCATTCTTCCAACACCAGCTACCGCCCCACCTACTCAGTCAGCTAGAGGTGGAGGTCTGGGAGGTCGAGGTCGCCCTATAGGCGGTGGCCAGGATATGTATTATGCTCTTCCAGCTCGTGCAGAGGCAGTTGCTTCAGACTCTTTCATTACAGGTATTGTTCCAGTTTGTCATAGAGATGCGTCGGTATTATTTGACCCAGGTTCTATATATTCATATGTGTCCTATTATTTTGCCACACATTTGGGCGTATCTCGGGATTCTTTGAGTCTCCTATTTATGTATCTACTCCTATGGGATATTCTCTTATTGTGGACCGCATTTATCAGTCGTGTTTATTTCTCTTAGTGGTTTTGAGACCAGAGATGATTTATTATTACTCAGCATGGTAGATTTTGAAGTTATCTTGGGCATGGACTGGTTGTCACCTCATTATACTATTCTTGATTGGCACGCTAAGACCATGACGTTGGCTATGCCAGGCTTACTGCGATTAGAGTGGAGAGGTACCTTAGAGTATACTCCCCACAGAGTTATTTCATTTCGTAAGGCTCAACGAATGGTTGAAAAGGGGTGCGATGCATATTTAGCTTATGTGAGAGATGTCAGTATTGATACCCTTACAGTTGAATCAGTTCCAGTAGTGAGGGATTTCCCAGATGTTTTTCCAGCTGATTTTTCGGGCATGCCGCCCGACAAAGATATTGATTTCGGCATTGATTTGTTGTTGGGCACTCAGTACATCTCTATTCCTCCATACAGTATGGCTCCTACTGAGTTGAAGGAACAATTGAAGGAGTTTCTTGATAAGGTCTTCATTCGGCCCAGTGTTCACCTTGGGGTGCTCCGACCTTGTTTGTGAAGAAAAATGATTGTTCTATACGTATGTGTATTGATTATCGCCAGCTGAACAAAGTTACAATGAAGAACATGTATCCATTGCATCATATCGATGACTTATTTTATCAGTTACAAGGTGCCAGGGTATTTTCCAACATTGACTTACATTCAGGCTATCATCAGTTAAAGATTCGGGAGCCAGATATCCCGAAGACTGCTTTCAGGATCAGATATGGTCACTATGAGTTTCTTGTAATGTCTTTTGGGCTGACCAATGCCCCAACAACCTTTATGCATTTGATTCACAGTGGACTGTGGTCAAGACATTGAGAGAAAAGAAGTTGTATGCAAAGTTTTTAAAGTGTGAGTTTTGGCTAGACTCAATGTCATTCTTGGGCTATGTAGAATCGAGTGATGGGATCAAGGTAGATCTGAAGAAGGTGGAAGTAGTGCAGTGTTGTCCTAGACTGTCATCAGCTACGGAGATCCGCAATTTTCTTGGCTTGGAGGGGTATTACCATCATTTTGTAGAGGGATTCTCATCTATTGCAGCACCTATGACCAAGCTGACCTAGAAGGGTGCTCCGTTCAGGTGGACAAAGGAGTGTGAGGAGAGCTTTTAAAAGCTCAAGAAAGTTTTGACTACAGCCCTAATTTTGGTATTGCCTCCAAGTTTTGGGTCCTACACTGCGTCGCTGATTGGTCTTGGCACCGTGTTGATGCAGGACGGTAGGGTGATTGCCTACACATCAATACAGTTGATGGTGCATGAAAAGAACTATCATGTCCACGACCTTGAGTTAGCAACTATTGTTCATGCCCTGAAGATTTGGCGCCACTATTTGTACGGTGTTCCTTGTGAGATTTACACCGATCCTCGGAGCTTGCAATATCTGTTCAAGCAAAAATATCTTAACTTGCATCAGCGGAGGTGGTTGGAGCTACTTAAGGATTATGATATCACCATTTTGTACCACCCAGGGAAGGACAATGTGGTGGCCGATGCTTTGAGTCACCGCACGGAGAGTTTAGCATATCTTCCAGCAGCAGAGAGACTCTTAGCATTGGATGTTCAAGCCTTAGCCATCCAGTTTGTAAGATTGGATATTTCTGAGCCGAGTCGAGTGTTGGCTAGTGTGGTAACTATTGGGGATGATGGCACATTGAGGTTGCAGGGCAGGCTATGTGTGCCTAAAGTAGATGGTTTGCGTGAGTTGATTCTTCAGGAGGCTCATAGCTCGCGGTACTCTATTCATCCGGGTGCCACGAAGATGTATTAGGACTTGAGGTAGCATTAGTGGTGGAGGAGGATGAAGAAGTACATAGTGGGGTATATGGCTAGGTTCCTAAATTGTAGCAGGTGAAGTATGAGCATCAGCGGCGGGGTGGGTTGTTTTAGAAGTTAGAGATTCCAGAGTGAAAATGGGAGCGATCACTATGGATTTCGTTGTTGGACTCCCACGGACACAACAGAGGTTTGATGCAGTTTGGGTGATTGTGGATAGGCTGACCAAGTCAGCGCATTTCATTCATGTGATGACTACATATTCTTCCGAGCAGCTGGCTCGAATCTACATTAGTGAGATCGTCAGGCTTCATGACGTACCGGTATCTATTATCTCTGACTGGGGTATGCAGTTTACATCATGGTTCTAGAGAGCCATACAATAGTAGTTGGGTACTAGAGTGGAGCTGAACATAACATTTCATCCCCAAACGGACGGACAGTCCGAGCGCACTATTCAAATATTAGAGGATATGCATCGTACGTGTGTGATGGAGTTTGGACGGTCATGGTATCAGTTCTTGCCACTTGTAGAGTTTGCCTACAATAACAGTTATCAGTCGAGCACCCAGATGGCACTGTATGAGGCTCTGTATGGCAGGCGGTGTCGGTCCCCAGTGGGTTGGTTCGAGCCGGGCGAGGCCCGATTATTGGGTACAGACTTGGTCCAGGATGCCCTAGATAAGGTAAATGTGATTTAGGATCGACTTCGCACAGCCCGGTCCAGACAGAAGAGTTATGCGGACTAGAAGGTTCGTGATGTAGCATTCATGATTGGAGAGTGGGTCTTGCTCTGGGTATCGCCTATGAAGGGCGTTATGAGGTTCGGGAAGACGAGCAAGCTGAGCCCAAGATACATTGGTCCTTTTGAGGTGTTGCGGCATAATGGGGGGGTTGCCTATGAGAATGCCTTACCTCCCAGCCTGGCAGGTGTTCATCCGGTATTCCACGTTTCTATGCTCTGAAAGTATCACGGTGATCTGGCTCATGTGCTGGATTTCAGCTCAGTCCAGTTGGACAAGGATCTATCTTATGATGCGGATCCAGTGGCTATTTTGGACAGGCAGGTCAGAAAGATAAGGTTAAAGAACATTACTTTAGTAAAGGTTCAATGGAGGGGTCAGCCGATCGAGGAGGCTACTTGGGAGACCGAGCAGGATATGCGCAACCGTTAGTCTCATATTTTCACAGCTTCAGGTATGTCCCTATACTCATTCGAGGACGAATGATTATTTTAAGAGGGGGATGGTGTGACGACCCGGCCGGTTGTCTTGAGAGTTTTTGGAGTGTTTTGAGACACTTAGTCCCTAAAACGAGGGCTTAAGCCTTAGACTTTGGACCGTAGCTAGAACTGTGTGAAGCCGACTCCAGAATGGAGTTCCGTTAGCTCCGTTAAGTGATTTTGGACTTAGGGGCATGCCCGGATTGTGTTTTGGATGTCTGTATCCCATTTAGGCTTGAAAAGGCGAAAGTTGAAGTTTTGGAGATTTTGACCGGTAGTGGAAATTTTTAAATTGGAGTCGGATCCCGATTCTGAAAGTTAGAGTAGGTATGCAAGGTTGAATATGACTTGTGTGTAAAATTTGGGGTCAATCAGATGTGGGTTGATAGGTTTCGGCATCGGTTGTCGAATTTGAAAGTTTCAAGTTCCTTAAGTTTGAATCGGAGGATGATTCATGATTTTAGAGTTGTTTGATGTGCTTTGAAGGCTCGACTAAGTTCGTATGGTATTTTAAAGTTGGTTGGTATGTTTGGTTGAGGTCTCGGGGGCATCGGAGGTGTTTCTAATGCTTAACGGATTGAGTTTAAGACGCATGCTATTGCTGAAGCTGTTGCACCTGGTGTAATCACACCTGCGCACTTTGGGCCACAGGTGCGGAGCCGCAGAAGTGGCCATGGAGCTGTAGAAGCGGTTTTGGCCTTGTCCAGCTGGGGCCGCAGGTGCGGTGCTTGGTCCGCAGAAGCAGATACGCAGAAGCGGTCCCAGCCTTTTTAAGTTGTCTTCACACCTGCGGTGGATTTTCTGCAGGTGCGGGACCGCAGATGCGGTTGAGGGTTCGCAGAAGCGAGATCTCTAGCAAAAAAAGGGCTAAGTGCGAGGGTTTGATTTCATTCTTCATTTTTGGACTTGAGAGCTCAGAAATAGGCGATTGTTCGAGGGAGTTTTAGAGGAAGCTTTGGGGTAATGATTCCTAACTTGTTTTTGGTTGTATTCCATTAATCTATAGTTGTTTTGTTCATTAAATTAAGGACATTTGGTGAGAAATTTGGGGAAAATGGTGAAAAGCTTTTCAACCGAGTTTTTGGTTTTGATTGGGATTTAGACATCGGATATGGATAATTTTGGTACGAGTGAACTAGTGAGTGAATGGGTGTTCATATTTGGTGACTTTTACTCGATTTCGAGATGTGGACCCGGGTAGATGTTTTAGGACGATTTCCAATTTATTGCTTTAGCTTTGATTTCAGTAGCTAGATTAGTTCGTAGTAGTTATGTTTATGATATGTAATTGATTTTTGCTAGATTTGGGCCATTCGGATCGGATTTTCGTGGAAAGTGCATTGTTACAGATTGATTGAGCTTGGTTCGAGGTAAGTGGCTTGCCTAATCTTGTGTGGGGGAACTCCCCTTAGGATTTGGTACTATTTTGATATGTGAGTGCCGTGTACGTGAGGTGACGGGTACGTACACGGGCTAATTATTGTAAAAACCCGGTTTCTCCTAAGTAATAACATGTTTCCTTCTTATTTGAGTTATATCAGCATGTGTAGTATCCTGCTAGATTAGAAAAACATGCCCTGGTTTCTGCTAAGTAATAACATGTTTCCTTCTTATTTGAGTTATATCAGTATGTGTAGTATCCTGCTAGATTAGAAAAACATGCCTACTTGTTTTAATTGTTTATCTGAAGTCCGTGCGACATGTTTAGTGAATTTTCCTACTTTTCCTTGACTTGTACTTAGCCTAAATTGTAAGGATTTCGTGTTGTAGATGTTGAATTCTATTGTATGAGATGTGTATTTACTATGGGACTACAGATTGGTATTCCAGGAGATCCCCCTGTTTTGTGTATTTACTTTTGGGACTACGGAACGGTATTCTGGGAGATCCCCTGCTTTGCATAATTACTTTGGGACTATTGAAAGGTATTCCGGGAGATTGCCCTGCACATTTACGTTTGGCACTACGAGACGGTATCTCGGGAGCTCCTCTGTTGTTATCTTTGTATACTGAGTTGTTGCTTTCTATGATTTCATTCTTGTTAAATTTCAGTCTTTATTTTACTGCGATATTTCATTCTGCCTTGCTTTATTATATATATACCAGTAGGCCCTGACCTGACCTCGTCACTACTCGACTGGGGTTAGACTTGGCACTTACTGGGTACCGTTGTGGTATACTCACGCCCTTGCCTGCATATGTTTTTCGCATGCAGATCCAGGTTCTTCCTACCAGCCTCGTTCTTAGTTGCAGTTGCTCCTATCAGTGACTTCTAGAAACATCTGCCCGCACCCACAAATCCTCGGAGTCCCCCTCTATCTCCCTATGTTCATTATTCTCTTGTTTCTATAAATATTGATGTATAGAACAATTAGATCTTCATAGAAGCTTGTAACTTACGGTGTTCCAGATCTTGGGAGTGTTATATATATTTCGAGAGTTGACTATTGTATATGCCGAGCGGCATCTCAATTGCTTATTTAAATCATATGCTATTGTTAGTTTTTAATTTTTATGATTTTTATTTCCGCAAAGTGTTAGGCTTACCTAATCGTAGAGACTATGTACAATCACGACAATTCACGGAGGGAGAATTTGGGTCGTGACAAACCTCTTGCAAAAATGCAAAGTAAGACTACGTATAATACGTTAAAATGGCATGGCGTAGCCATTTTTACGACTGGCTATCCAAAAATAGCCACCATCACTAATGTAATCGATTTCTAGCCATTTTAACTTAAAATATATTAGTAAATGACATAATTGCCCTTGTCCTTTTAACATCATGTTTAGTTAGTTTTCATTTTTTATCGCTCTTCTCTTTCTTTTTACAACAGTGTGCGAATTTCGCTTTCGTGAGAGCACTTTCTTTGTATTTAGTCTGGATTAGGTTCAATTTTCTTCAAATTTGTCTGGGTAAGTGTTGTTTTAACAATAATGTATTTGAATTTTCGTTGTTATTGTTGTTCTGTTAGTTTTAAGTTTGATTTCCGTACTGTTAGCGTTTAAATATTTGAGGTATTTTAACATTTACGTTTTTTTTCTCTATTTAGTAGTTCTCTTATTTTTGATAATTTTGTCACTTTGTTATTAGTTTTATGTTATAATGTTGTAATCGTTGCGTAATTTGTTTTGAGAAGTTGTTAAAATATTTTTCTAGTCTCTGTATACTAGGGTTAAGTTTCAAGTATTTTTTGCTTTAACTGTATTATAGATTGCCCGAGTTCATATTAAAACTTGAAATCCAGAACAATGTGCTGGGCATAATATTTAAAAATTTGATTTGTTTTGTAATAAATTTAGTTCCAGTATATTATATGTTGAATGACCTTTATTATATATTGGAGTTCTTTATTTTGAAAATACTTGTTTTTACTGATATGTTTTAGCTGTTTTTTTTAACATGCTGTATTTGATTATGTTTTTAAATTCTAGAGCGGTATTTATTTATGGAGTTTTAGTTTTGTAATAAATTTGGTGTAGTATATTATACAGAAAATCTATCTTCTGAAGGCTTGTTTCTCAGTATTTTATACTGGATGGTTTTTGATTATGTTTTTTGTTTATGGAGTTTTGTAATAAATATTGTCCAGTATATTATACGGGAAGTCTTTCCTCTGAATATTTGTCCTCCAATATATTATACTAGATGATTATTATAATATACTTGAGTTTTGTTTGATTCCAGTATATTATTTGTTTTGAATGATTATTTGTCTGCGTTTTGTTTAATATTGTCACGACCCAAAAATCACACATGTCGTGATGGCACCTATCTCGATACTAGGCAAGCTGACAACATCAAAAAAATACAATTTCTTTTAAATTTGAAAATATAATATTTAAACACAATCCACAAGTCTCGCAAATACCTATACAAATACTCCCAAAAGCTGGTGTCACTAAGTACATGAGCATATATACATTACAAGTCTGGAAAATACGGTCTATAATAATCTGAGACCAAATACAATAAACAAAAAGATAGGGAAGGAGAGACAAGATCTGCGAAACATGGCAGCTACCTCTGAATCTCCAAAAAATTAACTGCGTAAAAGAATCAACACCCACTATATCCGGGATCACCTGTATCTGTACACGAAGTGCAGGGTGTAGTATGAGTACAACCAACTCAGTAAGTAACAATAATAAATAAAGAACTGAAAGTAGTGACGAGCTTCTCAGTTAAGTACAAATAAAATACTTTTCAATATAAAAGAGTAGGCATGCTCTCAAGTTTAACATTTACGATTTCACTGAAATTTCATTTGACCGAAACAGACAATAATATTTTTCCGAAATTTCCAAAACAGTGATATATGACAGCTGAAATACAGCAAATAATGAAATCAATGCATCGTCTCAGAGTAACAGTCACTCAGTTCTTCCATTCACTCTAACCTCACTGTCACTCTTTCCTCACAGTCACTCTTTCCTCGGCACTCGGCACTCGCACTCGGTAGGTACCTGTGCTCACCGGGGGTGTGTACAGACTCCGGAGGGGCTCCTTCAGTCCAAGCACTATAACAAGCCAATCATGGCATATAACAATGGAACATGCTACGACGTGTAGCCCGATCCGATATATATCCTCACAATTAGGGCCTCGACCGCACTCATTTATCAACCTCTCCAATCTCTCGGGTTCAAGATGTCATGAAAATCAGCCCAAAATGATAATATGATGCATCAATAAATAGCAACAGAGACTGATATATGATATGAAATGAATGAACATGACTAAGTGTGAAATTACAATTTGAACATATAATTCAACCACAGAAATGACCCCAGTGGATACCAACAATAACAGCATATGCCTAAGCATGATTTTTAATACATGTCTTAGCTCAACTTTCTCTAACACGCAGAGAATGTACGGATATCAACAGATTATTCAACTATACAGTCCCATGGGATTTGACCAAGTCATAATTCCTATGGTGCACGCCCACACGCCCTTCACCTAGCATGTGTGTCACCTCAAAACCAATTACATAACACATAATCCAGGGTTTCATACCCTCAGGACCAAATTTAGAATTGTTACTTACCTCAACCCGTATAATTCTTCATTCCGCTATGCCCTTTCCACAAGAATTGGTCTCTGAAAGCCTCGTATCTCTCCACAATTAAATCGATTCAGTCAATACCAATTATTTTAATTAATTCCATAAGGAAATACTAAATTTCCAATAAAATCTGAAATTTACTCAAAAATCACCCGTGGGGCCGATGTCTCAGAACCCAACAAAAGTTACAAAATATGAAAGCTCATCCAACCTCGAGTCCAACCATATAAATTTCACCAAATTCCGACATCAACTCGACCCTCAAATCTTCAATTAAAGTTTTTGAAGAATCCTACCATTGTCAACCCAATCTTTACCCATTTGAACTCAACACTCTTTCCATAAACCTTATTGATATGTACAAATAATATTCTTACACCCAAGAATCATACTCTTAGTCACCTATCTTTACCCAAACTCGAAATTGAAGATTAAGGGTTAGAACCTTACCCTTTGGGTGAATATCTTGTGATATTTCCTTGTCAGATTTCAAAGCTTGAACAGGATCTTGATGAACAAGGCACTTGAGCTTCTTCTTCTCTCTCGAATACTCTCCCCTCTCTATAAAAATGTCAGATTTTTGCTCCAAAATAAGCTTCAAGGTCTATAAATTGAAGTTGGGTCAGGTTATAAAAACCAAAATAAATGAAGCTCCAGACAGGATATGCAGTCCGCATATCGGCCGCAAAATTGGCCTCCAGAACTGGGAAAAACCTGCCTAGGTTTGCGATCACTATGCGGTCCGCAGACCTATTCTGCGATCGCATAATGAACCGCAAAATAGTTCTGTGATCGCAGAGTCGACCGCAGAATGGCATCCAAAACGGCCCCTTACATGCCTCACTCTGCGGCCATTATGCGGTCCGCAGAGTAATTCTGCGATCGCATAATAGACCACAGAAACGCATTTTTCTGCCACAAATTTCCTTTACTTCCCGGTGCATTTTTCAACCCAAAAAGTTCGAGAAAAAACCTTAATTTCCTTAGCAAAACTTCTCCGGGGTCGTTACACATAAGTCAACATCCGGTCGACCTTTCAACTTAAATTCTAAACCTTAGAACTAAGTGTTCCAAAACCTCACCGAACCCAAACCAATTACCCCCGGTAAGTCATATAACAATGTAAGGCATAAATTGAGCAGTAAATAGGGGAACGAGGTTTTAATACTCAAAACGACCGGTCGGGTCGTTACATTCTTCCCCTCTTAAATAAACGTTCGTCCTCGAACGGGTTTAGAATTATACCTGGAGTCTCAAATAGGTGTGGATACTTGCTCTGTATCTCCCGCTCAGTCTCCCAAGTAGCTTCTCTGACTGGCTGGCCTCTCCACTGCACCTTCACTGAAGTTATGTTCTTTGATCTCAACTTTGGTTCCTGCCGATTTAAAATGGCCACCGACTCCACATCATAAGTCAAATTACCATCCAACTGCACGGTGCTGAAATTTAAAACATGAGACGGATCCCCGACATACTTCCGGAGCATAGAAACATGAAATACTAAATGAACACTCGATAGACTAGGAGGCAACGCCAGTTTATAAGCCACATCTCCAATCATCTTAAGTACTTCATAAGGCCCAATATACCGAGGGCTCAACTTTGGCTTCTTCCCGAACCTCAACACACCTTTTATGGGTGAAAGTTTTAGTAGAATCGTCTCTCCAACCATGTAAGCAACATCATGGACCTTCCTGTCGGCATAATTCTTCTGTCTAGACTGCGCCATGCGAAGCCGCTCCTGAATCACTTTAGCCTTCTCCAAAGCATCTTGAACCAAGTCATTACCCAATAGCCTCGAATTGGCCTCTATATTCCTCGAATCTAGCCTTAAATAATTCGATTCAATCAATAAAATTTATTGGAATTAATTCCATAAGAAAATACTAATTTTCCATAAAACTCTGAAATTTAGCTCAAAAATCACCTGTGGGGCCCATGTCTCGAAATCCGACGAAACTCACAAAATCCGACAAACTGTCCAATTACAAGATCAACTATACAAATTTCACTCAAATCCGACTCTGAATCAATGTTCAAATCTCAAAAATTTATTTTGTGAAATTGTAGAAAAGTCCTCTAATTTCTCTCGAAAAAATCAATATTCTAACGCTGAAAATGAGGATTAATTCATGGAATATAATCACAAGGGAGTCAAGAACACTTAACCAAAGTTGTGTGGAAACATTCCTCCCCAAAATCGCCCAAACCGAGCTGCAAAGTCCGAAAATGGTGAACAATAACGAAACCTCGCACTTAAAGGGTTCTGCCCAGCACCTTCGCAGATGCGGTCAAGAGGTCGCACCTGCGACTCCCGCTTATGCGGAAAAGTGGGCGCATTTGGGAGCCAGGCCGCTTCTGTGGAAAGCCAAGCGCAGATGCGACTCCACATCTGCGGAAATATTGTGCACCTGCGAGCACAGCCCAACTAGCACTCCCTCGCTTCTACGATGTCATCGTCGCTTATGTGACCATCGCACCTACGAGTTTATTTTCGCAGGTGCGAAAATACCAGAAGCAAAATTTCCAACAATGGTCTTAAGTCCGAATTTGATCCGTGAACAATCCGAAACTCACTTGAGGCCCCCTAGACCTCAACTAAATATACCAACAAGTCGTAAAACCTCATACGAACTTAGTCGAGTCTTCACATTACATCCAACAACACTAAAAACATGAATCACACATAGATTCAAGCCTAATGAACTTTGAAACTTCCAATTTCTACAAACGATGATTGACCTCACATTTTGCACATAAGTCATAAATGACATGACGAAGGTATTCAAATTTTTAGAATCGGATTCCGACCCCGATATCAAAAAGTCAACCCCCCTATCAAACTTCCCAAAATTTAACTTTCGCCATTTCAAGCCCAATTCCTCTGCCGACCTCCAAATAAGTTTTCGGATACGCTTCTAAGTCCAAAATAACCATACTGAGCTAATGAAATCATCAAAATTCAAATCTGAGGTCGTTTACACATAAGCCCACATCCAGTTAACTTTTCTAACTTAAATTTTCAATTATGAGACCAAGTGTCTCGTTTCACTCCGAATTTCTTCCGGACCCAAACCAACTAATCCGGTAAGTCATAAAATAATTGTAAAGCATAAATTGAGCAGTAAATAAGGAAATGGGGTTGTAATACTCAAAACGACCGGCCGGGTTGTTACAGTAATGAACGAGCTTCCAAAGATACTCCACTCTTAGAAGCTAGCAGTACTTACATTGTTTCTCTTCTTATGGAACGATTGATGTTGATATAACTTCTCTTATTCTTATGTTACCAATGTTATTGGTACTTCCTGATTCTTATAAGATTCTTGATGAAGAGTTAATCCTAATAACGTGTACGGAGGATACCGACCTTACGTCACTCTAAAAGGTTCAAAATGTGATTCCAATGAGTCCGGCACGCATCATATATATGTATCTATTTTACTCTACCAAGCCATGCTATAGTCTGTCGGGTACGACACCTATTGTGCAACCACTGATCAGTTGGATTTTACCGAGCTCCATATGGCCGGGTATGATTCTACCGAGCCTTATGATGGCCGGGTACATTTGTACCGAGCCTATTACGGTCAGGTACTATATGATGATGATGATGCCCACAGAGGTGTATGTTTTAAACGTTTATGTATATATATGTATGTATCATGCATTTCATGTCAGTAGCCCTCAGAGGTACCCAGATGTTACAGGTTGTATATTCTCTACCCCTGTTTATATTATTATTCTTACTTATGCTTTCCTACCTTACATACACAGTACTTTATTCGTACCGACGTCCTTTTTATTTGTGGACGCTGCATGTCATGCTACAGGTCCTGGTAGACGGGTAGACGTAGCTCCCCTACCACAGTAGGCTTCCCAGTTCAGCGGTTATCAGCAAAATTCCTATTCCGGACATGCCATGTTCTTAGTATGCATTTTTGTTATAGATATTATGGGTATGTCGAGGCCCTATTCCAGCAATGTTGCAGCACTTATGTTCCTTTAGAGGCTCATAGACAGGTGTCGACTCATGTATGGTTTGGAATGCCTTGTCGGTTGAATTTTATTGTATAGTCTTTCATGGCAGCGTGGTAGCTCGTACCTTATACATAGATTCATGGAAGCCTTATCGGCCCATGTTATATATGTTCATGCCATTATCTGTCATTGTTGGTTGTTTAGGATTCATGTCTACCATTTATATTGATCTCATCGGCCCTTTAGAAATAAGAAAGGTTAGATAAAATGTATGTTGGTGCTCGGCAGGTTTGGCCCGAGTGCCAGTCATGGCTCTCCAGTTTGGGTAGTGATAAACTTGGTATCAGAGAAAGTCTGTCCTAGGGGTTGTCTATGAGCCGTGTCAAGTAGAGTCTTGATTATGGATGTGTAGTGCACCACAATTATAATCAAGAGGATACATGACATCTAGGGTTGTTACATTCTTCCTGAATCTATATCGTGCGTAGAGTTGGGTTGTAAGTGTTCGTCTCTAATATTCACCTTGTTTTATTTCCGCGATGCCTTCGACTAGAAAGCAAGCGATTTGTAGACGGCTTGATACAGCTGCGGGAGAGGGTACCAGTCAGGTGCCTCCAGCCAGAGCAGGCCAAAATGAGGCTCAGAGTGAGATGCCGTTTCATAACTCATCTACTCCGTCTTCTCCAGAGGATATTAGGAGGCACCCAGCACCTCCAATTCCACCGTCTGGCACTACAGACTAGGAAATGTAGAGTGCAGTTGTTGACTAGCTTGGTAGCTGCTCAGGCTCAGAGGCAGAATATCTATGTTGTTGATAAACCGATTAGTGCGAGAGTTTATGATTTTATTAATCTAGACCCTCCATTGTTTACAGGATTAGACCCGAAGGAGGACCCGCAGAGTTTTATTGATCAGGTTCACCGTACACTGCGGGTTATGCATACTAGTGATACAGAGGCAGTAGAGTTGGATTCTTATCGGTTACGGGATTTAGCAGTTTTCTGTTATGATAGTTGGGAGAGATCTAGGGGTCTGAACGCTCCTCCAGCTGTGTGGAAGGAATTTTCTGAGGCCTTTCTTTGTCACTACTTGCCAGTTAAGATACGACGAGCTAGGCTGATAAGTTCTTGAACCTTCGATAGGGTAATATGAGTGTGCGAGAGTATAGTATGCAGTTTGATTCTTTAGAAAGGTATGCTCCCCATATGGTGGCCGTGATAAGCGATAGGGTGCACTTATTCGTAAACGAGTTGGGACCACATCTGATAAATGAGTGCACAACAGCCTCCTTGGTAGAGGGCATGCATAATTTCCGTATTCAGGCTTATGCCCAGACATTAGAGGATCGTAAGCGCTAGCAAAGGGCAGATGAGGAGCAGGATATGGGCCAGCATAATAGGGCGAGGTTTGCAGGGTATTCTGATGACTTCAAATGTAGTATGAGGCCCCAGTCTTCGAGGAATTCGATGCCTACACAACTTCAGAGGCCTCTGTATGATCGATTTACCTATTTTGGTTCAGGTTAGAGTTCGTGGGCAACAGGCTCACAATATCATAGGGATACTAGTCAGACGAGACCCCCAACACCTCGTTGTGATCTATGCGGCAAGGCCCACTTTGGACTGTGACATCGATGTTTCGATGCGTGCTATTCCTTCTGACAGCCTGGCCATATGATGCGAGATTGTACTAGCAGAGGAGGTGATGGTATGGCTCAGTCGACTGGATCTGTGTCTGGTTCTTCCTTATCAGTTCGACCTCTAGCACGGGGTTTTCAGCAGTCAACAAGTCGTGGTAGAAGTAGAGGTGCAGTGACAAGTTTGAGTGGTACTCAAAAGCGAACCTATGCTCTAGTAGGTCGACAGGATCTCGAGTTATCTCTGGATGTTGTTACAGGTATATTGTCTGTGTTTTCTTATGATGTATATGCGTTGATTGATCCGGGATCTACATTATCATATGTTACACCCTTTGTGGCTAATAATTTTGATGTTGAACCTAAATTGATAAGTAAACCACTTGTCGTATCTACTCTGATAGGAGATTTTGTTATTTCTTGAAGGGTATATAGAGGTTGCACAGTGATGATTTGTAGTCGTCAAACCTCGGCAAATTCATTTGAGTTAGAAATGGTTGATTTTGATGTGATAATGGGAATGGACTGGTTGGCCTCATGTTATGCAAATGTTGATTGTCGTACGAAGATGGTTAGGTTTCAATTAAAAGCTAGGTTTATTTCGTATCTTAAGGCAAGAAAGATGATCTAAAAAGGTTACATTTATCATCTCGTTCGCGTTAGGGATGCGGAGGCAATGCCGCCTACTCTACAATCAATCCCCGTGGTCAATGAATTTTCAGATGTTTTCCCAGATGAACTCCCAAGACTTCCTCTTGAAAGGGAGATTGAGTTTAGAATTGATGTGTTGCCTGACACTCAACCGATCTCTATCCCTCCATACAGGATGGCCCCGGTAGAGTTGCGAGAGTTGAAAGCGGAGTTGAAGGACTTACTGGATAAAGGCTTCATTAGGCCTATCATTTCACCTTAGGGTGCACCAGTCTTGTTTGTGTGAAAGAAAGATGGGTCATTAAGGATGTGTATCGATTATCGATAGTTGAATAAGCTTACTATAAAGAACAAGTATCCACTTTCAAGGATTGACGACCTGTTTGACCAACTCCAGGGTGCCAAGTATTTCTCCAAAATTGACTTACGTTCAGGGTATCATCAGGTGAGGGTTAAGGAGAAGTATATTCTAAAGACGGCATTCCGAACAAGATATGGGCACTTTGAGTTCTTGGTGATGTCGTTCGGGCTAACAAATGCCCCAGAAGCTTTTATGGATCTCATGAATAGTGTATTCAGGCCCTATCTTGATGTGTTCGTTATCGTTTTCATTGATGACATTCTGGTGTATTCTAGTGGAGAGGCAGAACATGCGAGCCACTTGCATATAGTATTACAGACCCCTTCAGGATCATAAGTTATATGCTAAGCTCTACAAATGTGAATTCTGGCTGAACTTAGTAGCATTCCTTAGCCATCTGATATCTGACGAGGGTATTAGTGTCGACACTTAGAAGATCGATGAAGTAAAGAAATGGCCGAGACCTACAACACCGTCAGAAATCCGCAGCTTCCTGGGGCTAGCAGGATATTATAGGTGGTTTGTAGAAGGGTTTTCCTCTATATCAACACCATTGACTAAGATAACACAGAAAGCTACCAAGTTCCAATGGTCTGATGCTTGTGAACGTAGTTTTAAGGAGCTAAAGAGTAGATTGACATCTACACCAATACTCACTCTCCCAGAAGGAACAGAAGGTTATGTGGTATATTATGATGCCTCAGGTTTAGTTTTGGGGTGTGTATTGATGCAACATGGGAATGTGATTGCTTATGAATCGAGAAAATTAAAGAAGTATGAAATGAGTTATCCGACCCATGATTTGGAATTGGCTGCAGTAGTATATGCTTTGAAGATATGGCGGCACTATTATATTGCGTCCATGTTGACACATACACAGATCACAAAACTTTACAATACATCTTTAAGCAGAAGGAGTTGAATTTGAGGTAGCGTAGGTGGCTTGAATTACTAAAAGACTACGACGTCGAGATATTGCACCATCCCGGTAAAGCCAATATTGTGTCAGACGCTCTCAGCCATAAGTTAATGAGAAGCTTAGTACACATTGAGGCAGGTAGACAAGGGTTGACTAAAGAGCTTCACCAGCTGGCCAATATGAGAATCAGATTGTTAGACTCTGATGATGAAGGTGTTACTGTACAAAATACAGAAGAATCATCTTTGGTAGCCGAGGTAAAAGCACGGCAATATGAAGGTCCTACCTTAGTAAGATTGAGAGAGAGCATTCAGCAATGTAAGAATACAACTTTCGAGATTGGAGGAGATGGGGAACTGAGATACCAGGGCCGATTATGTGTGCCTAATATGACAGGGTTGCGAGAGAAGATTATGATTGAGATTCATCAGTCATGATATTTTATCCATCCTGGCTCGACAAAGATGTATCATGATGTTAAGGAGCAATATTGGTGGGATAACAAGAAGAAGTCTGTTGCAGAATTTGTAGCCCAGTGTCCTAATTGTCAACAAGTAAAGATCGAGCATGAGAAACCCGATGGATTGATTCAGAATATAGAGATTCCGACCTGGAAATGGGATATGATTAACATGGACTTCATTATTGGATTACCTCGCTCTTATCATAAGTTTGATTCCATCTGAGTGATAGTTGCTCAACTTACAAAATGTGCCCATTTTCTGCCAGTTAACACAACGTACATGGCTGAAGATTATGCGAAGTTGTATATCAAGGAGATTGTTAGGCTTCATGGTGTGCCGGTATCTATAATATTAGACCGGGGAGCTCAATTTACAGCTAACTTTTGGAGGTATTTTCAAAAAGGTTTAATAACACAAGTGAATCTCAGCACTGCATTCCATCCGCAGACTGACGGACAGGCCGAACGTACCATTCAGACACTTGAAGATATGTTACGAGCATGTGTGATGACCCAAAATGTCATCTTTAAAGTTAATAATTAATTTTGTGTTCTAAGACCTCAAAAAGTACTATTTAATATTACTCGACTTGCGTGCGCAGTCTGTAAAATTTTTTGAGAAGTTGTTATGTGAAAAATTAATTAAAATATGAATTAGAGCTTTAAATCTCAAATGAGTTGACTTTGCTCAACATTTTAAACAAACGGACTCTGATCAGTGATTTGACAGTTTCGATAGGTCCCTATCATAATTTGGGACTTGGGCGTATGCCTGGAATCAAATTCCGAGGTCCCTAGCCCGAGATATGGAATTTTGATGGGAAAAAAAGTATAAGTTCAAATAGTGATCGGATGTCGAATTATGTGCAAACGACCCGAGAATAGAATTTTGATGATTCCAACAGCTCTGTATGGTGATTTTGGACTTAGGAGCATGATTGTAATTTTATTTGGAAGTCCGTAGTGAAATTAGGCTTGAAATGGCAAAAATAGGAATTTAAGTTTGGAAGTTTGACGGGAATTGACTTTTTGATACCGGAGTCGGAATTCAGTTCTGAAAATTTTTATAGCTCCGTTATGTCATTTATGACTTGAGTACAAAACTTGAGGTCAATCGGACTTGATTTGATAGGTTCCGATGTCATTTTTAAAAATTGAAAGTTTTAAAGTTCATTAGGCTTGAATCTATGTGTGATTCGTGTTTTTAGTGTTGTTGGATGTGATTTCAAGACTCGACTAAGTCCGTATGATGTTTTAAGACTTGTTGATATATTTGGTTGAGGTCGGGAGTGTTTCGGATGGTATTCAGAGTATTTTCCTTCATCTTGGCACTGCTGGTAGCTGCTGATTTCTGGTATTTTAAACCTTCTTCGCGATCGCGAAGATTGGGACGCGATCGTGTAGGCTTAGTTGAGGCAGTTTAATTTTGTTCTTTGCGTGAGGTCAATCGCGATCGCGTAGGTTGGGCAAGCTGTGTATCACAATCGCGTGGCATTGTTTGCGATCGCGTAAAGTTAATTGAGGGCTGCTAAAATTTGTGCTTCGCGATCGCATGGAGCAGGATGTGATCGTGTAGCTTTAAGACCTTGTGACCCGCGAACGCGTGAAGAGGACTGCGATCACGTAGAGACGGGAATTATGTGCTTTGTGATCGCGTGAGGATATACGCGATCGCGTAGAGTTAATTTGGGCTGTGGTAAGTTGTGCTTCGCGATCACGTGTGGATGTTCACGATCGCGATGAGTAAAAGCCCGAGCATAATGTTTAAGTTTTGAAGTCATCATCCCATTTTCCATTTTTAACGAATTGGAGCTCGGATTGAGTCAAGTTTTGAGAGAGTTTTAGAGAAAACGTTGCGATAAGTGTTCTTGACTCAATCTTGGTTAGATTACCCGAATCCATCACTGTTTTGTAACATTTAATTGGTGATTTAAGTTGAAAAAATTTGAAAACCCTCTTGGATAGATTTGAGGGTCAAATTGTTATTGGAATTTAGTCACTTTGGTATGGTTAGACTCGTGGTTTAATGGGTGTTCATATTCCGTAACTTTCGCCGGATTCCGTGACGTGGGCCGCAGGGCCATTTTTGAGTTAATTTCGGCTTTTTATTGACAAATGTAGTATTTTCTTATAGGATTAATTTTATAATGTTGTTGACTGTATCGAATTAATTATGACTAGATACGAGTCGACCGGAATCGAAAAATCGAGAAACAATAATATTACTTTGTTAAATTGGAGCAAGTCGAGGTAAGTGACTTGTCTAACCTTGTGTGGGGGAAATTTCACCAAGGATTGGTATTACTTGTAATATGATAAAAGTCGTGTACACAAGGTAACGGGTGTGTACAAGGACTAAATGTGAAAGATTATGTTTTAAATTGTGTAGACTACTGTTGCGCATTAATTAAATTATTTCATTTTGTTATATTCCTCATTATTGATTTAATGTTTATATTTTAAATTTACTTGACCTTTTCCTGCTAATTGTTTCATCTGTTTAGTTGTAACTTGGTTTTTTTTATTCTGTGCATTATTTGAAGGTTGATTTTCTTTAAATTAAATATTTTTAATATGAAGTATTTGACATTTTTAAACTTGATATTGAAGCAACATATTAAAGATTTTTAAATATTATTTTCCTGAATTATTTACTCTTGAATATTTTTGTAAGATTTTCGTACTCATTGTGATGGAGCAGTGAGCTCTTTATTGTGGAAAAATAATATTGTCGAATTATTTTGACATGAGCCGTGAGCTCTTTATTGTGGAAAAATATTATTGTTGAATTATTTTGACATGAGCCGTGAGCTCTTTATTGTGAAAAATATATTATTTTTGAATTATTTTGACATGAGCCGTGAGCTCTTTATTGTGAAAAAATATTGTTGTTGAATTATTTTGGCAAGTTAAATTATTTGAGCACCTGAGGTGCAAATTGTGATATATTGTGATATTGATACGCATGCGGTGGTATAAGGTATGGGTATTGAAACGCATGCGGTGAGATAAGGGTGGTTTGATATGCGTGGCTAGTAGGGGGAACTATTAGAAGTCATGCGATGTGATAAGGAGGGCTAAAACGCGGGATACTATTTCGGGAAAAATATTTTCTTTAAAATAAATTGTGAAGGCTCCCGCAGTGAGATAAGAAAATGAGATAGTGTGAATTTATTTATGATTTGGGACTACGAGGAGGTACCTCGGGAGTGCCCTTGTTGATATTGATTTATGGTTGCAGTTGCCTTTGATTATTATTGTGATTTTCTTAAAGTTGAAAAGAATTCTGTTTTATTTTCATGAGGTATTTATTTGCCATTATTTCATGTAATTAAATGTGACATACTACTTGATTTTTTTCCATTATCATTTTATGTTATAATATTGTTTAAACATTTTACCATGCCATTATTTATTCTCCAGTAGGGCCTGACCTGACCTCGTCACTACTCTACCAAGGTTAGGCTTGGCACTTACTGGGTATCGCTGTGGTGTACTCATACTACACTTTTGCACATCATTTTGTGCAGATCCAGGTACAGCTTATTCAGACCACGCATCAGTAAACTAGCTGTACGAGGAGACTTCGAGGTATATCTGCCAGCGTCCGCAGACTCCGGAGTCCCGTTCTATATTACTATGTTATCTTCCTTATTTGCTTTAGACTCTGATGTATAAAGACATAGAGAATAAATTCTTAGAAGCTTGTGACTTATTTCTACCGGGTTTTTGGGAGTTGAAATTGTTTGAATTGTAGTTTATTTATTTCAGATATTTATTATTATTCTGCATTGATAGGCTTACCTAGTCTTAGAGACTAGGTGCCATCACGACATCTTACAGAGGGAATTTGGGGTCGTGACAAGTTGGTATCAGAGCTCTAGGTTCATAGGTGTCATGAGTCACAAGCAGGTTTAGTAGAGTCTTGCGGATCGGTACAAAGACGTCTGTACTTATCTTCGAGAGAATATGGAACTGTTAGGAAATATTCACTTCTTTGATTCCTTATCGTGCGACATTGATTTAGCTTGAAACATATATCTTATATTCCTTTGTATCCACTCATGTATGACATTGCGCACTTGGTATCAGTTGTGCGTAAACGGTTCGTGATGCCGCAGATGGACTACGAGGGAGCCAGATATGCTCAAACATTGCCTCAACGTGTGGTTCCGACTGAATATGCGGGCGTATTGAGAGATCACCTAGTGAATCATATGGGGATGCAACGGAAGTTGGCATCTGGTTGATTTATACGAGCTGTGAAGGTTATTATTGTGGATCATCGGACATTGTGACCTATGACTTCGCGCCGAGTGGGGGGAGTCCACTACCAATGTGTGGATTGCAGGGTCATGTGTTATATCAGTTTTGGCATGAAATGTATATATGTGGTACTGAAAGGTTCCCTAAAAATTTACACATGTTTAAGGCCTGAGATTTTGTAGAGGATACGGTTGGGACTTGCGGTATATCCGCCTCCTTAATAATCCTATACTTCAATACCAAAGGAGTTAAAGAAACAACTCTAAATTTGTAGAAGGTCTACATAGCGTGGACATCATTGTTGCGGATTTTGGGGTGCTTCGGAGGAAGTACACTTGTTGACGAGAGTCTGTACTATGTGGTTTGTGACAAGATTTTCTTGTATGGAGCTCTACTTTTGTGATCGTTGTGTATAAATAGGGGTAAGGTTTACCCCAAAGAAGAATCGAAGAGTATGTTAAGAAATGGGTCAGCTCAACAGTGTTGAGTCAGCATAACAAAAGAAGAAATTTGCCTTGGGAGAGATAATTCTCCACCGGTGTTCATGGCAAGCCTATAAAGAGGGAAAACCAGCCAATGCAACACCACCCACTTGGCTTAGTTCTTAGAAATGCTTTTGAAAGAGTTTGTTTCCTGAACTCTCAGTAATGCGTGGCACATAGGGTTTGAACGGTTGCGTCAGGTCACCATTGACGGTTTTAGAATATGTCATCAAGTTCAATATGTTAGCCCGTCATACTCCTACTTTGCTTCCTGCATCCAGAGGGCGAGTCCACAAACTCATTAAATGACTCAATTATGATCGTAAAATTTTGTACGACTCGGGAGCTACAAGCTGATACTTAATTTCTGCTAGTTGTACAAATTACAAAGATATTCGAATGTGTTCGGGGTGAGAAAAAAGAAAACTAAGGAGATCAAGACGTCTCGAGATTCTGGGGGATTCAGTGGATTCTACTCTACAAGTATAAATCATTATGGCGGGGGCTCGGGTAGTCGGCCAGCCCAGTCCGCACATCGAATTACTCGGGGCACTCCAGTAATTTCTTTTAATGCACCACCGACATGAGTTCCTACAATGGTTATTCCAATTATCTGGCACAGACTCAATATGAGCAACCTAACCAGCAAAGGGGTTGTTATGAATATGGTGATACTAGGCACATCATGAGAAAATTATCCCAAACTTGGGAGAGACTTATTTCATCAAAGCACTCGGGATACGTGCCCCATTGCAGTTACTACACCACCCACACGACCAAAGGGGTGGAGGACAGACGGGTAGAAGACGTCCTAGAGGTGGAGACCCAGCCGTGGATATATTTATTTTATGGTATAGCGGAGGTCGCTACAGCAGTTGGTGTCGTTACAGGTACTACCTTGATATAATATAAGGGAATAATTTCCTTAACTTGATTCGATTCTGAGTATCGAGACGAGTCCTCCTATTATGCTCCACCTATGAGTGAGTTTCATAATTCTATAATCTACTTATCTGTTTACTCATGTTGGGAGATTCCATGGAGATAACTATGCATATCATTCCATGTTGGTCACTAATAAGACCTGTGAGGCTAAATGGGGCTTTTTGTTACTCATTTCGGTAAGTTTTGATGTAATTTACGGATAATTATATACAAATTGTGAATTATATGCCCTACCGGTGTGGGATTCATTAGGTGTTGTGATTTTGTTTAACGAAAATTATTTAGAAGGAACAAATGAAGAGTTTCGATTGGCACGATGTGCCTATTACTTGTGATTCAGAACCGAGGTCGAGATCCTCTCATTTTAATATAAACTGATATGTTTAAACCAGGCTATGAGCTGCGGTGGAAGTTATATAAGAACGAGATCCTTGTGAGGAACATTCTTGTGTTTAAGTTCTCCCTTGTGAATTTTAATTAGTACTATAGTACTTATAGGGAGTCATGCCTGTTAGGCTTATTTGAAAATTCTATATGAAATTCTTTGTGCTTACTTGCCAATTTTGTGTTGTAATTATTGAGTTTTAACCTACGAGATAGGTTCCTGCCCAGGTGACATTAAATGAGACTCATTAATTCGGGTAAATAATTATGAGGTCTTCATGCCTCGTATCTCGTTATCAGTATTGTGAAGGTTTGAAACAAGATTTTTGTTAACATGAAGTTAATTGACGATTTTGTAATTGATTATGAACAACTATTAAGACCAGATTGACCCAGAATGGTGCTCTATTCATATGGACCGAGGAATGTGAGGAGTGCTTCAAAAAGCTCAAGACAACTTTGACTACTGCCCCAATGTTGGTATTACCTACAAGTTCAGGGTCTTATATTGTGTATTATGATGCGTCGCGTATTGACCTCGGCGCAGTGTTGATGCAATATGGTAGAGTGATTTCCTACACGTCCAGACATTTAAAGGTGCAGGAGAAGAATTATCATGTACACAACCTTGAGTTAGCAGCTATTGTTCATGCCTTAAAGATTTGGAGGCATTATTTGTACGGTGTCCATTGCGAGCTCTACACCGATCACCGAAGTATACAACATATGTTTACATAGAAGGATCTTAATTTGCGGTAGCGGAGATGGTTGGAGTTGCTTAAGGATTATGATATTACCATTCTCTATCATCTTGGGAAGGCCAATGTAGTGGTCGATGCCTTGAGTCGTAAGGCGGAGAGTTTGGGCAGCTTAGCATATTTACCGGTAGCAGAGAGGCCTTTAGCCTTGGATGTTCAGGCCTTGGCCAACCA
>AWOL01S0017773.1:195581-219927 GCA_000715115.1 Nicotiana otophora
AGAGAGGCCTTTAGCCTTGAATGTTCAGGCCTTGGCCAACCAGTTTGTTAGACTGGATGTTTCTGAGCCGAGCTGAGTTTTGGCTTGTGTTGTTTTTCAGTCTTCTCTTTATGATCATATCAGGGAACGTCAGTATGACGACCCACATCTGCTTGTCCTCAAGGACACAGTTCAGCACGGTGATGCCAAGGAAGTCACAATTCGAGATGATGGTGTATTACAGATGCAGGGTAGGCTATGTGTGCCTAATGTAGATGGTTTGCATGAATTGATTCTCCAGGAGGCTTACAGTTTGCGGTACTCCATTCATCCGGGTGCTGCGAATATGTATCAGGACTTGAGGCAACATTACTGGTGGAGGAGGATAAAGAAAGACATAGTGGAATATGTAGCTCGTTGCCTAAATTGTCAGCAGATAAAATATGAGCATCAACGATCAGGTGGATTGCTTCAGAAGTTTGAAATTCCATAATGGAAATAGGAGCAGATCACTATGAATTTCGTTGTTGGGCTCCCACGGAGTCGAAGGAAGTTCGATGCAGTTTGGGTGATTGTGGATAGATTGACCAAGTCATCTCATTTCATTCATGTGATTACTACTTACTCTTCAGAGCAGCTGGCTTAGGTATATATTCGCGAGATTGTTATACTTCACGGTGTACCGATATCTATCATCTCTGTCTGGGGTACACAGTTTACCTTACGATTTTGGAGGGCTGTACATCGAGAGTTGGGTACTCGTGTGGAGTTGAGTATAACATTTCACCCTCAGATGGACGGGCAGTCCGAACGCACTATTTAGATACTGGAGGATATGCTTCGTACGTGTGTGATAGATTTTAGAGGTTCTTGGGATCAGTTCTTACCACTTGCGGAGTTTTCTTACAACAACAGTTGCCAGTCAAGCATTCAGATGGCTCCATATGAGGCCTTGTATGGTAGGCAGTGTCGGTCCGCAGTGGGTTGGTTCGAACCGGGCGAGGCTAAGCTATTGGGTACAGACTTGGTTCAGGATGCCTTGGAAAAGGTTAAGTTGATTCAGGATTAACTTCATATAGCCCAATCTAGACAAAAGAGTTATGCGAATCGGAAGGTTCGTGATGTTGCATTCATGGTTGGTGAGCGGGTATTGCTCCGAGTTTCGCCTATGAAGGGTGTGATGAGGTTCGGGAAGAAAGGAAAGTTGAGCCCCAGGTATATTAGGCCTTTTGAGATTCTTGAGAGAATTGGAGATGTGGCTTAGAAACTTGCACTACCACCTAGTCTCTCTGCGGTTTCATCCGGTATTCCATGTTTCTATGCTTCAAAAATATCACAACGATCTGTCTCATGTGTTAGACTTCAGTTCGGTTCAATTGGACAAGGGTCTATCTTATGTTGAGGAACCAGTGGCTATTTTAGATAAGCAGGTTCGAAAGCTGAGGTCAAAGAACATTGCTTCTGTGAAGGTTCAGTGGAGGGGTCATCCGGTCGAGGAGGCAACTTAGGAGACCGAGCATGATATGCGTTGTTGTTAGCCACACTTATTCACCAGCTCAGGTTCTTTTTCTAACCTCGTTCGAGGACGAACGTTTGTTTTAAAGGTGGAGAATGCGATAACCCAAAATATCATCTTTAAAGTTAATAATTAATTTTGTATTCTAAGACCTAAAAAAACACTATTTATCATTACTCGACTTGCGTGCGCAGTCCGTAAAGTTTTCTGGGAAGTTTGTATGTGAAAAATGGATTGAAATGTGAATTAGAGCTTTAAAACTCAACTGAGTTGACTTTGGTCAACATTTTGAATAAACAGACTTGGATCAGTGTTTTGACAGTTCCGGTAGGTTCGTATCGTGATTTGGGACTTGGGCGTATGCCCAGAATCAAATTCCGAGGTTCCTAGCCCGAGATATGGAATTTTGATGAAAAATTAAAAAACACATATAAGTTCAAATAGTGACCGGATGTCGAATTATATGCAAATGACCCCAGAATAGAATTTTGATGATTCCAACAGCTCCGTATGGTGATTTTGCACATAGAAGCGTGATCGTAATTTTATTTGGAAGTTCGTAGTGAAATTAGGCTTGAAATGGCTAAAATAGGAATTTAAGTTTGGAAGTTTGACCGGGGAGTTGACTTTTTGATACCGGAGTCGAAAGCCAGTTCTGAAAATTTTCATAGCTCCGTTATGTCATTTATGACTTGTGTACAAAATTTGAGGTCAATCGGACTATTTGATAGGTTCCGGTGTCGTTTGTAGAAATTGAAAGTTTCAAAGTTCATTAGGCTTGAATCTATGTGTAATTCGTGTTTTTAGTGTTGTTGGATGTGATTTGAAGACTCGACTAAGTCCGTATAATATTTTAGGACTTGTTGGTATATTTGTTTGAGGTCCCAAGGGGCTCGGGCGTGGTTCGGATGGTATTCAGAGTATTTTCCTTCATTTTGGCACTGCTGGTAGCTGCTGATTTCTGGTATTTTAAACCTTCTTCGCGATCGCGAAGATTGGGACGCGATCGCGTAGGCTTAGTTGAGGCAGTGTTAATTTTGTTCTTCGCAATCGCGTGAGGTCAACCGCGATCGCGTAGGTTGGGCAAGCTGTATATCGTGATCGCGTGGCATTGTTTGCGATCGCGTAAGGTTAATTAAAGGCTGCTAAGTTTTGTGCTTCGCGATCGCGTGAAGCGGGATGTGATCGCGTAGCTTTGAGACCTTGTGACCCGCGAACGCGTGAAGAGGACTAAGATCGCGTAGAGCTGGGAATTCTTTGCTCTGCAATCGCGTGAGGATATACGCGATCGCGTAGAGTTAATTTGGGCAGTGGTAATTTGTGCTTCGCCATCGCGTGTGGATGTTCGCCATCGTGGTGAGTAAAAGCCTGGGCAGAATGTTTAAGTTCTGAAAATGGGACTTCGTCATATTTTCCATTTTTAACGAATTGGAGCTCGGATTGAGGCGATTATTGAGAGATATTCAGAGAAAATATTGGGGTAAGTGTTCTTGACTCAATCTTGGTTAGTTACCCGAATCTATCACTGTTTTTAACATTTAATTGGTGATTTAAATTGAAAACCCTCTTGGATAGATTTGAAGATTTGAGGGTCTAATTGTTATTGGAATTTAATCACTTTGGTATGGTTAGACTCGTGGTTGAATGGGCGTTCATATTTCGTAACTTTCACCAGATTCGGAGACGTGGGCCCCACGGGCCATTTTTGAGTTAATTTCGGATTTTTATTGAAAAATATAGTATTTTTTATAGAATTAATTCTATAATTTTGTTGACTGTATCGAATTAATTATGACTAGATACGAGTTGACCCGAATCGGACAATCAAGGAAAAAGCATAGTACTTGGTTAAATTGGAGCAAGTCGAGGTAAGTGACTTATCTAACCTTGTGTGGGAAAAAATTTCCCTAGGATTGGTATTGCTTGTAATGTGATGAAAGTCATGTACATGAGGTGACGAGTGTGTACACGGACTAAATGTGAAAGATTATGTTTTAAATTGTGTAGATCACTGTTGCGCATTAATTAAATTATTTTATTTTGTTATATTCCTCATTATTGATGTAATGTTTATATGTTAAATTTGCTTGACCTTTTCCTGCTAATTGCTTTATCTGTTTAGTTGGAACTTGGTTTCTTTTATTCTGTGCATTATTTGAAGGTTGATTTTCTTTAAATTAAATATTATTAATATGAAGTATTTGACATTTCTAAACTTGATATTGAAGCAACGTATTAAAGATTTTGAAATATTATTTTCCTGAATTATTTACTCCTAAATATTTTTGTAAGATTTTTGTACTCATTGTGATGGAGGAGTGAGCTCTTTATTGTGGAAAAGTATTATTGTCGAATTATTTTGACATGAGCCATGAGCTCTTTATTATGGAAAAATATTATTGTTGAATTATTTTGACAGGAGCCGTGAGCTCTTTATTGTGAAAAATATATTATTGTTGAATTATTTTGACATGAGTCGTGATCTCTTTATTGTAGAAAAATATTGTTGTTGAATTATTTTGGCAAGTTAAATTATTTGAGCACCTGAGGTGCAAATTGTGATATATTGTGATATTGATACGCATGCGGTAGTATAAGGTCTGGGTATTGAAACGCATGCAGTGAGATAAGGGTGGCTTGATACGCGTGGCTAGTAGGAGGAACTACTAGAATTCCTGCGGTGTGATAAGGAGGGCTAAAACACGGGATGCTATTTCGAGAAAAATATTTTTTTTAAAATAAATTGTGAAGGCTCCCGCGGTGAGATAAGGAAATGAGATATTGTGAATTTGTTTATGATTTGGGACTACGAGGCGGTATCTCGGGAATGCCCTTATTGATATTGATTTATGGCCGCAGTTGCCTTTGATTATTGTTGTGATTTTCTTAAAGTCGAAAAGAATTCTGTTTTGTTTCCACGAGGTATTTATTTGCCATTATTTCATGTAATTAAATGTGACATACTACTTGATTCATTTCCATTGTAATTTTATCTTATAATATTATTTAAATATTTTACCATGCCATTATTTATTCTCCAGTAGGGCCTGACCTGACCTCGTCACTACTCTACCGAGGTTAGGCTTGGCACTTACTGGGTACCGTTGTGGTATACTCATATTACGCTTCTGCACATCTTTTTGTGCAGATCCAGGTACATCTTATCAGACCACGCATCAGTAAACTAGTTGTACGAGGAGACTTCGAGGTATATCTACCAGCGTCCGCAGACTCCGGAGTCCCCTTCTATCTTACTATGTTATCTTCCTTATTTTCTTTAGACTCTGATGTATAGAGACATAGAGAATAAATTCTTAGAAGCTTATGACTTATTTCTACCATTTTTTTGGGAGTTGAAATTGTTTGAATTGTAGTTTATTTATTTCAGATATTTATTATTATTTCGCATTGATAGGATTACCTAGTCTTAGAGACTAGGTGTCATCACAACATCCTACAGAGGGAATTTGGGGTCGTGACATCATGTGTTCTAGCTTTCAAGGGGAATTGGATTGACCATCTGGCACTTATAGAATTCGCCTACAATAATAGCTATCATTCCAGTATTAAAATGGCCCCGTGCGAGGCACTATACGGGAGGAGATGCAGATCACCAGTTGGATGGTTTGAACTCAATGAGACAAAACTATTTGGGCCATATTTGTTTCCCCAAGCCACTGAGAAGGTGAAAGTGATACAAGAGTGACTGAGGACGGCATAAAGCAGGAAAAAGTCTTATTCCGATGTCCGATGTCGTGATTTGGAATTTTAGGTTGGAGATTGGGTTTTCCTAAGGATCTCGCTGATGAATGGTGTTATGTGTTTTGGGAAGAAGGGTAATCTGAGTCCACGGTATATCGGGCCATACAAAATTCTTCGATGAATTGGGACAAATTGCTTATGAGTTAGAATTGCCATCCGAATTGGAATTTGTTCACCCACTATTCCATGTATCTATGTTGAGAAAATGTATTAGAGACCCTTCTTGGGTCTTCCCTATCAAAGATATACAAGTTACCGAGGATTTATCATATGAAGAAGTGCCAGTGGCTATATTAGATCGACATATCCACAAGCTGAGAACAAAGGATGTAGCTTCCGTCAAAGTATTGTGGAGGAACAAGAATATGAAAGAAATAACATGGGAAGAAGAAGAGGAGATGAAGTCTAAATACCCTTACCTGTTCCAGAATGAAGATAACGAGGATGCCGAAGGAACGCAGGATGCATTAGAAAGTGAAACGGCTCTATGAGGTAAGAAATAGCTTGAGAATACTCTTCCTTAATACATAATGGTGATATGCAGATAATGTACATATCCATAATGATTTGTATAGCCTTGTGAGGCAATACGTTGGGTTTAACTGGTTGCAAGTTTGGCTAGTGTCCATTTTATAGGGAAAACTCGGCCGAAAATTTCTGTTGGAATCCACGATGAGTAAGACTCCCCATAAACCCTTACATTCGAGGACGAATGTTCCTAAGGGGGGAGGGTGTTACAACCCATATTCACGTACGTTAGTTCATGCCGTAAGTTAGTCCTATGAGAAGAGATTACCTTTAAGATGATAAGAGGTCAATCCTATTGGTTTTAAATAATACAAGGGTGTATAAGAGTGGTTAACAAGTATTAGAAATTAAACTAATCAAGGATGTTGTAACTCGTATATTCGGGTAAACCTAGAGGTGCTTAATATTCTCAAGAGGTCGTGTTTCAAGTTATTTGAATCATATAATATCCGTATCATAAGTCTTGAAGTCAAACGAGTTATGAAAGAAAAGTCGACAAAAGTTGTCACAACTTACGTTCATAATTTTACTTAAACTTTAGGTCAAATGTTACTAAGCCTTTATCTAAATTTACTTGGAATTACGGGGTGATATACACACAAAATCTAATATATATGGGTCTAGTTTCCAATGCATTAAACCGTTTGTCGATACGATCTCGGAGTAGAGAGATATTCGTATTTTCGCGAGACTGCGCCAAGCAGCTCTCTATGGGGCCCACATAGGCGGTTTAAGACATATGGATATATATAAGATACTCAACCCCGTTTTAAGTCATTCTTTCTCAGTATATTCAGACCTTAGAACCCTAAAAACACTCTCTCAAGTTTCTCTCATGATCCAAGACCCAAACAAAGGGCAAACAACACAAATCAAGTGTCGGGAATCCCGTGGCGCTAGTAAGTTTCTTGTTCTTCTTGTTGTTGCTGACTTTTGTGTTGTTCCAGATCGTGTGGGAGGTTGTTTTAAGTGGTTTATGTTCTATAAATACTCCCTCAAGTTTTTAATGTCAACCCTAGGTGATTTCAAGTCTTCTAAAGTGATTGTAGTGCCGAAAAACCCTAATTGATTGCTAGTTTTGCTTCCTTGTTCTTGTGGCAGCATTGGAAGGATATTTCGTGGATAATTAAGGTCAAATTTGAGTTTTTATTTCTGTTTAAAGGTAAGGAACCTCTTGCCTTACATGTATTTAAGATTATCCAAGTTACGGCTAAGTCGTTGAAGCTAGAACTTGTGAGATATATATCGAAAGGCTTGTTAGTAATATTATTGGTTGGTAGACTGTTTTGTGAGGCTCAATATGATTATTATTGATGTTGTTTGGTCTGTTTGGTGGTTGTTTTAACTTTTGGGAAGTCATATAAATAGGGGATGTGCTGATCGTTTCATCATAAAATAGGTTGTGGTCGATACATAATAGTTACGATGCTTAAACGATAACGATAGTATCATTTCTCTACTTGTAGACTAAGGAGTAGTGACATTTTCATCGCTTGAGGTTGGTCAGTATATACAAGGTATGTGAGGCTATCCCTTTCCTTCTTTTGAACGACTCCAATTGTACATAATGTAATAAACAAGCTTCCAAAGATACTCCACTCTTAGAAGCTAGCAGTACTTATATTGTTTCCCTTCTTATGGAACGATTGATGTTGATGTTACTTCTCTTATTCTTATGTTATCAATGTTGTTGGTACTTCCTGATTCTCATAAGATTTTTGATGAAGAGTTAATTCTAATAACGTGTACGGAGGATACCAACCTTACGTAACTCCGAAAGGTTAAAAATGTGATTCCAATAAGTCCAGCACGCATCATATATATGTATCTATTTTACTCTATCGAACCGCGCTATAGTCGGCCGGGTACGGCACCTATTGTGCAACCACTGATCAGTTGGGTTTCACCGAGCTCCACGTGGCCGGGTACGATTCTACCGAGCCTTATGATGGCCGGGTACATTTTTGTCGAGCCTATTACGGCCGAGTACTATATGATAATGATGATGCCCACAGAGGTGTATGTTTTAAAATTTTATGTATATATATGTATGTATTATGCATTTCATGTCAGTAGCCCTCAGAGGTACCTAGATGTTACAGGTTGTTTATTCTCTATCCCTGTTTACATTATTATTCTTACTTATGCTTTCCAGCCTTACATACTCAGTACTTTATTCGTACTGACGTCTTTTTTATTTGTGGACGCTGCATGTCATGCTGCAGGTCCTAGTAGATGGGTAGATACAGCTCCCCCACCACTGTGGTCTTGGTATGTATTTTTTTATAGACATTATGGGTTTTTCGGGGCCCTGTTCTGGCAATGTTGCAACACTTATGTTCCTTTAGAGGCTCATAGACAGGTGTCGACTCAAGTATGGCTTGGAATGCCTTGTCGGCTAATATTTGTTGTATAGTCTTTCATGGCAGCGTGGTAGCTCGTACCTTATACATGGCTTCATGACAGCCTTGTCATCCCATGTTATATATGTTCATGCCATTATCTGTCATTGTTGGTTGTTTAGGATTCATGTCTACCATTTATATTGATCTCGTCGGCCCTTTAGAAATAAGAAAGTTTAGATAAAATGTGCGTTGGTGCTCGGCAGGTATGGCCCGAGTGCCAGTCATGGCCCTCCAGTTTGGGTCTTGACAAAAATCATAAACAATGAAGAGCTTTGTGTTTCTTTTCCATGGGGCAGTTTCTGTTTTGATGAGTTTATTGATAATTTGTCGAATCTTCTAACAACTGATTCACTGAAAAAGAAACCAATTGGTCGGATCCCATATTATACGACGCTTGAATTCCCATTTTTGTTCAATGTATGGATAATGGAAGTGTTTAATGATTTTCGACAATTTTCCAAATATGAAGATCGGGGGCCAATTAAGATGTTGTCTTACTCAAGCATTGGATGTCCAAAATATGACACACTTTATAATGATTTCTTTACAAATGCAAGTGTAAGTTAATAGTATTTGACTTTTTATCATATTGCTTTGCTCATATATTTTGTTTTAATCTAATTGTTTATCTTTTTGTTTATTTAATAGAAGTTTAAGGTTTTCAAGGTGAATCCATCATATCCTCTCCAACATTCATCAAAAGTTAATGTTAGCGATATTGTGAATGTAAGTTGTTGTTTCTCTAAATTTAATTAGTCTTTTTTTTAATTAATATTTACTATCATATACTAGATTTTGATTCTGATAACTTACATTTCAAATTTTGGTCGTTGTATATTATTCTGGGAGTCTATTCTCAGAAGCATTATTTTCTATTTTTTTCTACTAAAAAGTAAAATATACTCGATCAGTATAATTTACTAGATCAGTATTATACTCTATGAGAGATATACTGTATTAGTATAATATACTAGATTAGTATAGTATACTGGATGAGCATAATATACTTAATTATTATAATATGCATACTGCATAAGTATAATATACTGGATGAGTATAATATACTCGATCAGTATAATATACTGTGTAAGTATAATATACTGGATCAGTATATTATACTGGATGAGTTTAATATGGTTTTCTTAGTATATATTACACTAGATTAGTATAATATATATACTGGATGATTATCATATACTCAATCATTTTAATATACTTTATGAGTTTAATATATTCATGCATTATACTTGATTAGTATAATATACTAGATGACTATAATATACTCAACTATATAATATACCGGATTAGTATAATTTACTCAATGAGTATATTATACTGGATGAGTATAATACACTCGATCGGTATAATATACTAGATTAGTATAATATACCAGATAACCATAATATACTCTACAAGTATATGATATTGGATAAGTATAATATATTTGATTTCACCATGTTTTTCAATTCTAATAACTTACAATACAAAATTATATGCTAGCCTTCTTGAATTGTTTTTACACTTGATAAGAATATTCCTGTGATATGATGCTGCAATTATTAGCAGAGAAACTAAAACTTTAATTTTTCTTTTCTTTTGAAAGGGTATCAGCCAAAGTTGAAGACAATATACGTGTAGATCAGGTAAACTTTTAGAAAAAGATGAAGAAAAATATTAAAGCTACTCGAAAAAAGATGAAGACACATGTTGATAAGTCTGTTAAGGTAATTAACTAGTTTGATACTTTTTTTAGTGTTGATTTTGTTGGTATAATAATATATTGTATGTTAATATTATTTATTCATTGTTATAGGTTATTAATGAGAAGCTTGATATAGTTTTAGAATTCATTCGAAATTTTAATGAATGAAGTAAACAGAAATACCATCATGGCTTGTAGAATGATGAAGATGAAAGGAATGAATTAAGAGATTGTTCCAGCTTTTCAAAGGAAAAACGTGACAAAAGTAATGAACATGGAAATAGTGAAAGTAATGAACCAGGAGATGATATTGATGGAGAGAAATATTCTGATAGAGATGTTGATCAAAATTCTTTAGGTGGTGATGCTGGTGGAGAGACTTATTCTAATAGAGATTCTGCTCAAATCGAATAAGGAATTGTTAACCCAAATCTCTCTCTCCAAATCCCTCAAAGAATCGCCAATTTCCGAGCCCCCAAATCCCAAAATGGAGAATGAATTCGAACCCTGAAAACTCTCTCTTTTCTGCCCAGCGAACTCGCTTATGTGAGCCCAAAACTGCACCTGTGGTACCGCACTTGCGGAAAACGCATAACAGGTACAGAAGTCACTTATGAAGGCTGAGTCCGCATCACTGGTGATGGGGCCGCACCTGCGTGAGCGCGCCTGCGGATACCTGTCCACTTCTGCGGGCATTCGTCGCATCTGCGATTCCTCTCTCACATCTGCGGGCATCGCAAATGCGAAACTAAACTTGCACCTGCAATTCTAGCCTGAGCTGCCCAAATCTTCTTATGCGTTTGCTTCTTCGCATTTGCGAGCCCGCACCTGCGGTATCCCTACCGCAGGTGCGAAAACA
Source organism: Nicotiana otophora (assembly GCA_000715115.1). Classification (NCBI taxonomy): domain Eukaryota; kingdom Viridiplantae; phylum Streptophyta; class Magnoliopsida; order Solanales; family Solanaceae; genus Nicotiana; species Nicotiana otophora. The sequence goes on from AWOL01S0017773.1 coordinate 206,333, forward strand.
CCAGATGTCTGAAACTTCAGCAATGGCCTAAGTTTAAATTTTAACCTGTTAAGCATCCAAAATATACCGAGGCCTCGGGACCTCAACCAAACATTCCAACCAATCCTAAAATACCATACAAACTTAGTCGAATCCTCAAACCATATCAAACAATGCTAAAATTACAAATTCATCCTCAGATTCAAACTTAAAGAACTTGAAACTTCCAAATTCGACAACCGATGCCGAAACCAACCAAACCACGTCCGATTGACCCTACATTATGCACACAAGTCATATTCGACATTACGGACCTACTCAAAATTTCGGAATCAGAGTCGAAATTCGACCCCGATATCAAAATTTCCACTACGGGTCCAAAACTCCAAAAATTTGACTTTCGCCATTTCAAGCCTAAATAAGCTATGGACCTCCAAAATACTATCCAGACATGCACCTAAGTCCAAAATCACCTAACGGAGCTACAAAACTAACATAACTCCATTCCGAAGCCATCTTCACATAGTTTTGACTACGGTCCAAATCCTAAGCCTTAAACCTCCATTTAGGGTCTAAGTGTCCCAAAATACTCCAAAAATCAAAACAAAACCTTCGGGCAAGTCACAATAGCAGAAATAGATATGAAAGAAGCAGCTAATAGGGTATTGGGGCTATAAGTCTCAAAATGACAGGTCGGGTCGTTATAGTCCCGTGTTGGACTCGGTGCGTTATTGATGTAGGAGGGCAGGGTGATTGCATATGTGTCGCGGCAGTGAAAGGTTCATGAGAAGAATTACCTTGTCCATGATTTTGCGTTGTCAGCCATTGTTCATGCACTGAAGATTTAGAGGCACTACCTCTACGGCATGTCGTGTGAGGTTTTCACGGATCATCGGAGCCTTCGGTATTTGTTCAAGCAAAAGGATCTTAATTTGAGGTAGAGGAGGTGGTTAGAGATATTGAATGACTATGACATCACCATATTATATCATCCTGGGAAAGACAATGTGGTGGTCGACGCCTTGAGTAGAAAGGCAGTGAGTATGGGCAGCCTTGCGTTCATTCCAGTCAGTGAGAGGCCGCTTGCATCATATGTTCAGACTTTATCCAACCGATTTGTGAGGTTGGATATTTCAGATTCCAGCCGTGTTCTAGCTTGTACAGTCACTCGGACTTATTTGTTTGAGCACATCAGAGATCGGCAATATGACAACCCTCATTTGTTGGTCCTTAGGGACACAATGCAGCACGGTGGTGCCAAGCAGGTTACTGTTGGTGATGAAAGGGTCTTGAGGATGCAAGGTCGTGTTTGTGTTCCTAATGAGGATGGAATTCATGGGTTGATTCTTGAGGAGGCCCATAGTTCCTGGTATTCTATTCATCTGGTTGTCGTAAAGATGTATCAGGACTTGCAGCAGCATTATTGGTGGAGGAGGATGAAGAAGGATATAGTTACTTATGTAGCTCGGTGCCTAAATTGTCATCAAGTAAAATATGAGCATCATAGACCTGGTGGTTTGCTTCAGAAGATAGAGAGTCCTGAGTGGAAGTGGGAGCGTATCACTATGGATTTTGTTGTTGGACTCCCACGGACTTAGAGGAAGTTCGATGTCGTTTGGGTCATTGTGAGCAGGCTGAATAAGTCAGCGCATTTCATTCTTGTGACAGTTACCTATTCTTTAGAGTGGTTGGTAGAGATTTATATTCACGAGATCGTCCGTCTTCATGGTGTGCCCGCGTCTATCATTTCCGATCGAGGTACGCAGTTCACCTCTCGCTTCTGGAGGGTAGCATAATGTGAGTTGGGTACGCGGGTTGAGCTAAGCACAACATTTCATCCTTAGACAGACGGACATTCCGAGCGCACTATACAGATATTAGAGGATATGCTTCGCGCATGTGTTATAGACTTCGGAGGATCGTGGGATCAGTTCTTGCCCCTTGCAGAGTTCGCCTACAATAATAACAACCAGTAAAGCATTCAGATGGCTCCCTATGAGGCATTATACGGTAGGCGGTGCCGGTCGCCAGTTGGGTGGTTCGAGCCGGGGGAGGCTCGGTTGTTGGGTACAAATCTAGTACAAGATACCTTGGATAATGTCAAGATTATTCAAAATCGACTTCGTACAACTCAGTCCAGGCATAAGAGTTATGCCGACCATAGAGTTCAGAATGTTGCATTCATGGTCGGAGAGAGAGTGTTTCTCCGTGTGTCACCCATGAAAGGTGTCATGAGGTTCGGAAAGAAGGGAAAGCTGAGCCCTATGTATATCAGGCCTTTTGAGATTCTCCAACGAGCGGGAGAGGTGGTTTACAGGCTTGCATTGCCACCGGGGTTATCAGCAGTTCTTACGGTGTTCCACGTGTCCATGTTTCCGAGGTATCACGGAGATCCGTCCCATGTATTATATTTCAACTCTGTCCAGTTGGATAAGGATTTGACTTACGAGGAGTAGTCGGTAGCTATTTTAGCCAAGTAGGTTCGTCAGCTAAGGTCGAAGAGTTATCCTTCAGTTCGAGTGTAGCGGAGAGGTCAGCCCGTCGAGGCAACTACCTGGGAGTCTGAGTCAGACATGCGGAGTATATATCCATACCTTTTCACCAAATCAAGTACTTTTCTATGTCCGTTCGAGGACAAACAGTTGTTTTAGAGGTGAAGAATGTGATGACCCAAAAGGTCATCTTACATGTTAGAACCAAATTCTGTGCTTTTAGGCTTCAAGCACCTCATTTTATCTTTCCTTGATTTGCGTGCATAGTCCAGGCGTGTTTTCGAAAAGCTGCAATGTTAAAAACTGAGAAACATAAGAAAGTTTGCCTAAAAACTTCATTTGAGTTGACTTTGGTCAATATATTTAGTACAGTGACCCAGATTCGTGTTTTGACATGCCCGGTGGGTCCGTGTTGTGATTTGGGACTTGGGCGTATATCCGGAATCAAATTTGGATGTCCCTATCCCGAGATATCGGACTTTATCGAAATTTGAAAGTTAAAGGCTTAATTAATTTGAAATGTTTGACCAAAGCTTGATTTGTTGGATAACGGGTTCGTATTTTGGTTTCGGAACCCGGTATAGGTCCAATACCATATTTATGACTTGTATGTGAAATTTGATGAAAAACGAAGTTCGTTTGACGTGATTCGGACGTCCGGTTGTGAAAATAAATTTGGTTTGACGTGATTCGGACGTCCGTTTTGACGTGATGAAATTTCTTGAAAGTTTCATTTGATTTGGTATTCAATTCATAGTTCTAGGTGTTATTTTGGCGATTTGATCGCGCGAGCATGTTCGTATGATATTTTTACACTTGTGTGCATAGTTGGTTTGGATCCCCGAGGAATTGGATGAGTTTCGGATAGGATACAGAGTTAATTGAACTTAGAAAATCATAGCTGGTGCATCATACCCTCGCATTTGCGAGATCTGGCTCGCAAATGCGAGCCTCGTATTTGCGAAGACACCATCACATTTACGAGTAGTAGGCTGGGGGTGGACCTTCGCATTTATGAAGTTTTGGTCGCATTTGCGATCCTCACTTGTTCGCATTTGCGATCCTCACTTGTTCGCATTTGCGATGACTGCATGCCTAGGGAATTTTTCACATTTGAGAAGAAATTGTCGCATTTGCAGGTTCGAATTTGCGAACCCCAGGTCGCAAATGCGATACTTGCATCTGAACAAAAGATGACTTAGACGAGATTTTTGATTCATTCTTCATATTTTCAAACCTAAAAACACAAGAGGTGATTTTCCAAAGAACCTTTCTTCCCCAAATCATTAGTAAGTGACTTTAAATCAATTTCTTTCAATCTTCCACTACTTTTCCTAAGATTCAACCTAAAATCTAAAGTTTTAATAGGAGAATTGGGGGTTTTGGGGTAGAAATTAGGTATTTGGTAATTTGGGGATTTAGACATCAAATTGAGGTCGGATTCCAAAACAAATCACACAACCAGGCTCGGGGGTGAATGGGTAATCGGATTTGTGGTCCGAATTTCGAGTTTGGACTAAGCAGGTCCGGGTGTTGACTTTTCCAATAATGGCCTAAATTGAATTCTTTGCAATCGTGGGTAGTTCCTAAGACTTAATTTGAATCGTTTGGTTGGTAATTTGCTAGATTATATTGGTTCAGAGGCTTGTTTGAAAGGAAAATCCGTGGTTGAGCTTTGAGTTTTGTCGTTGGAGCGAGGTAAGTGTCGTGGTTAACCTTGTCTTGAGAGAATAGGAATTGTTTGCCTAATTGCTACTTGTTTAATTGTTGAGAACAACGTATATGTGAGGTGACGATTACTTATGCGTTGTAGTCGGGTTAAAGAATGCGAATAGGGTTTGGGTTCTTGCAATTATAGCTTCCTTTGTTCATGTTATTCATGTTTAGACTAGTAGTGTTAAATCGATCACTTTAATCATGTTTACGAATCTTTTGGTGATAATTGAGTATTGATTCCGAAGTTGAGTTTGACATTGTGGAACCAAATGTGGAATTAAGTTGTTATTGTATCTCCCTATTGTTATTTGTTCATTGCATTATGGTAAAGGAGAGTGTTAATGCACGAAGAGTGATGTTATGTCGTTTCTATTGATTTCATGGTGAGGTTGTGAGTAAAAGCACAAAGGGTGATGCCATGCTATATTGTGAGTGTTAATGCATGAAGGGTGATGTCGTGCCATGTTATGAGAGTTAATGCACGAAGGGTGATTTCGTGCCGTTTCTATTGATTTTATGGTGAAGTTGAGAGTAAAAGCACGAAGGGTGATGCCGTACATTTTTCCTTTACTGTGTTTACTTGTCTTATTGGTTCATGGTATATTGACTATTTAAGTTACCATTCTACTGTAGTTCTCTATCTCGTATTCCCCTCAGCATGTTTTACCCTACTGATATTACTTGTCTAGTTCCTTATTGTTGTTATTTGCACATATACTGTTAAATTATACCGGTTTGATATGTAGGTGTCTTGTCATAGCCTCGTAACTACTTCGTCGAGGTTAGACTCGACAATTACCAGTACATGGGGTCGGTTGTACCGATACTACACTCTGCACTTCCTGTGTAAATTTTGGTAGTGGTACTAGTTGATCGTGAGGCATAGCAGCTCGGGCCAGTTCATCGGTGATTCAAGGTAGATCTGTCGTCGTTCGCAAACCTTGAAGTCCCCGTCTATCTTTTCTGTCTTTTACTGTTTCTTTCGTTCAAACAATTGTATTTCTTTCATACTTTTACTTGTAGTACATCCTAGAAGTTCGTGAATTATGACTCCAGATCTGGGTAGTAGGAAATATTGAAGCTTTTGTATTATTCCGCACTCGATGTATTTCATTTTAGTCTATTTGTTGTTATTTACCGAATTGAATAAGGTTTGGCTTAATAAGTTCTCTATCGTTGGCTTGCCTAGCAAATGGAATCTCTGTGTGTGTGTGTGTATGTGTGTGTATACGTGTGTATGCGTGTGTGTATTATTAATCTTGTTATTTTAAATTATATTATGTTGTTGTCAATAATATTATGTGAATTTTAATGAATAAAATCTCTTTTAAATTAAAGAGACTTTTATAGTCATCGAATAACTTTTTTGTTATGTATTATTTTATTATATTATCCAATATTTAATATAATTGCATTGTAAATAGAAATTTTTATTAGGATATTACTTTGTTTAATATTTTTGTCTACTACTTTCTCTTTGTAATATAATAGAAGATATATATTTTATTACTCTTAAAATATTTTTTTATTTTAAATTTATCCTATTGTTCTTAATAATATTATCTTACATTTAATTAATATAATATTTATTAAATTAATATGACTCATATAGGCATCGAATAACTTTTTAGTTCTGTATTTTTCTTCATTATATAAGATACATATTGTTTATTTAATAATTTATTCTATTATAATCAAAAATACTTTTTAATAATAAACTTTTTATTTTTAAAAAGAAAACAAAAATTATTAAAGGAAATATTTAATTGGATTATTTTTATTGTAATTTTAGTTTTATTTTATAATAATTTAAAAATTCCAACTTGATACTACTCTCCAATTTGAATGGAAAATTCTTTTAAATTTTGTTTTATTATAAAATATTTTATTTTATTATTTGATAGAAATTTTCATTTTGTATTATAAAATATTTTATTTTATTATTTTATAAATATTTAAATTCAAAAATAATAACCAATATCTAATTATTTAATAAACATCTAATTATTAACTACTTATGCCAAGTGGTTTTATTCTAGGCTACCCCTTGGCTTAAGGAGAGTGTTTTTTCCTCTCCTTTTAATAATAATATAAATATAGATATTTGTATGCTACTTTCATTTTATAGTATAATAGAGGATACATATTGTTTTATTTTGTATTTATTTTTATTATTCTCAATATTATTTTTTGAATAAATAAACTTTTTATTTTTAAAAAGAAAAAAAAATTATTAAAAAAACACAAAAATTTTAAATATCAATTTTTTATTTTTTGTTATTTTAATTTTTTATTTAAAAATAATTTAAAAACTCAAACTTGAAACTACTCTCCAATTTGAATGGACAATGTTTTTTAATTTTTCTTTTTTTTTATTTTATAGATATTTAAATTTAAAAATAATAACCAATAACTAATTATTAACTATTTATGCCATATAGGAGTCTTGTCAAAGCCTCGTAACTACTTCGTCGAGGTTAGGCTCGACAATTACCAGTACATGGGGTCCGTTGTACTGATACTGCACTTTTCACTTCTTGTGTAGATTTTGGTAGTGGCCCTAGCTAATCGGAGGCATAGCAGCTCGGGCCAGTTCATCGGTGACTCAAGGTAGATCTGTCAGTGTTCGCAGACTTTCAAGTCCCCGTCTATCTTTTCTGTCTTTTACTTTTTCTTTAATTCAAATAGTTGTATTTCTTTCACACTTTTACTTGTATTACATCCTAGAAGTTCGTGAATTGTGACTCTAGATACGAATAGTAGTAAATGTTGAAGCTTTTGTATTATTCCGCACTCGTTGTATTTTATTTTAGTCTATTTGCTGATATTTACCGAATTGAATAAGGTTTGGCTTAATAAGTTCTCTAACGTTGGCTTGCCTAGCAAGTGGAATGTTAGGCGCCATCACGGTCTCGACGGTGGAAATTCTGGGTCTCGTATATATATATATATATATATGTGTGTGTGTGTGTGTGTGTGTGTGTGTGTTTGTGTTTGTGTGTGTATTATTAATCTTGTTATTTTAAATTTTATTACGTTGTTTTCAATAATATTATGTGAATTTTAATAAATAAAATCTCTTTTAAATTAAAGGGATGTATATAGTCATCGAATAATTTTTTTGTTATGTATTTATTTTATTATATTATCCAATATTTAATATAATTACATTGTAAATAGAAATTGTTATTAGCATGTTACTTTGTTTAATATTTTTATCTACTACTTTCTCTTTTTAATATAATAGAAGATACATATTTTATTACTCTTGAAATATTTTTTTATTTTAAATTTATTCTATTGTTCATAATAATATTATCTTAAATTTAATTAATAAAATTATTATTAAATTAATAACACTCATATAGGCTTCGAATAATGTTTTAGTTCTGTATTTTTCTTCATTATATAAGATACATATTTTTTATTTTATAATTTATTCTATTATATTCAAAAATATTTTTTAATAATAAACTTTTTATTTTTAATAATAAAAACAAAAATTATTAAAGGAAATATTTAATTGGAATTTTCTTTTTAGTAATGTTTGTTTTATTATATAATAATTTAAAAACACCAACTTGATACTACTCTCCAATTTGACTGGACAATTTTTAAAATTTATTTTTATTATAAAATATATTTTTTTATTATTTGGTAGAAATGTTCATTTTATATTATAAAAATATTTTATTTTATTATTTTATAGATATTTAAATTCAAAAATAATAACCAATAACTAATTATTTAATAAACATCTAAATATTAACTACTTATGCCAAGTGGCTTTATTCTAGACTGTCACTTGGCTTTTATTTTGTATTTTATTTTATTATTCTCAATAATACTTTCTGAATAAATAAAAATTTTGTTTTTAAAAAGAAAAAGAAAAATTATTTAAAAACAAAGAAACTTTAAATTGACAATGTTGTATTTTAAAATAATTTAAAAAATCAAACTTGAAACTACTCTCCAATTTGAATAGACAGTTTTTTTAAATTTTCCTTTTTTACTATAAAATATTTTAATTTATTATTTTATAGATATTTAAATTCAAAAATAATAACCAATAACTAATTATTTACTATTTATGATATGTGACTTATTTCTAGGCTGCCACTTGGCTTAAGGAGAGGGCTTTTTTCTCTCCTTTTAATAATATATAGATTACTCACTCCTTTTAAGAAAGAAATGAAGATTTATTTTTATATTTTTTGGTTTTAAATATGTCATAATATTTGTGTGCTTATAAAAATTTGTAATTAAGTGTAAAACTGAAAATAAAATTTAAATGGTGTGAGGAGATGTTAAACAACTTTCCATTTCAGTTTAATTAATGAATTTTTTACTTAATCTGCTTTAATTTTAGAGTTAATATCCTAAAACCTGCCTAAACTATTCAACTTTTGTTAGTTGCCTACATAAACTATCGTTTGTCCCCGAAAATCTCTTGAACTATATCCCTTTCATAATAAAACTGCCTCGTTGCTTATACGGCATAATGTGTATAATAAATCGCCCAAAAGCGTGTGAAGGCTAAAAAGAGCCATTAAAATGGCCCACCTGACAGTGTCTAATGGCTAATTAGCTCTTTTTTCAAAACAATTATATATTTTTTCTCCTCTTTTTCTTTATATTTCACTTTCCTTCCTCAATTGTTTTTATCTTTCTTCTCCATTTCTTTACCTTTCTTCTACACTTCTTTGTCTGAATCCATATGAAATCTCTCTCTCTCTTTCTCTCTCTCTCTCTCGCTCTCTCTTTTGTTATATCTGAGTTTATTTATTATCTTTCTCATTCTATCCATCCTTCATTTCTTACCTAATTCTTTTTTAAAAAAAAGTAGGAACACCATTTCAAGTATTTATAGAGCACGAGGTTTAATACCTTTCAAGAAATTATAGAATAAAGAAATAAGACATGTGTGTAGCAATCTTCTTTAGCATCTTAGGTACCCCTTTTCAACAATCTTCATAATTTAGATCTGTCAAAATTTTAATCTTCTATACCGATTCAGGAGCAAAAACCCCTAGTTTTTATCTCAATTTTCCGATAGAAGCAAGTATAGACAAAGCAATTTAGGTTAAAACTAAGATTAATGGAGAATCGCTACTGAGAGATTAGTGTATCCATTCTCCGAGGAGAGTAGAGTATGAGAGCAAAGAGAAACTGAGTTTATTACAATTGACCCACTAATTTTAACCCTAACCCCCTTTTTATTTTTACCGTATAAACTTTTATAATGATATAATAAACAGTATTAAAATCTAAATAAAGTTTATTTTTTAGATTAAGATAATCAAATATCTACGTAGATTGTCACGTGGCGGATTTTAAAAATAATTTGGGGAGTGTGTTTTACACACTAGTAAGAATGCGACGAAGGATTTTTATTATGAAGGGGAATATAGTTCAGGAGATTTTTGGGGACAGGTGATAGTTTAGGTAGGCAACTGACAAACATTGTATAGTTTAGATGGGTTTTAGGGTATTAACTCTTAATTGTATTATCATCTTATGGAGACACTTTTGGTAACATTTATCTACCCATCCTTAAAATGGTATCGTATAAGAATATCCCAATCAGATTTGCAACAACCTTCACAAAATATTCTCCTAATTAATAAAATAAATAAATGACCAAAACTTTTGAGATAATTTCTTTCCTCTAATTGTTTTGCTTTCTATAACATAAGAATAGAGGAAAATAAAAAGAAGAACAATAAGTATATTTCCTTTATTATTATGTCTTCGAAAGGTAGAGATTGTTGTTATTCAAATTAATAGGCTAAAAAGAAAGTGCAAGTCTCGGGATATTTCCCCTATATATACCATCAAAACAGTAGTAATTGGGAGGAAGCAAAAGCATTTCATAATTCCGAAGTATTCTTATTAATTTCTCAACATTGTTCACTACTTAGTGAAGATCATATTCTTGTTATTTATTATCATGCCAAAAAATATTCATACTTGCACGATTCGTGGAGATAGTCGCGAGGTGCACATTCTCAATAATCTTCCTCTTAATTCTCATGTGATGAACCAAAATGTCATCTTTAAATTTAATAATTAATTCTGTATTCTAAGACCTCGAAAAGTATTAGTTTATCATTTTTCGACTTGCGTGCGCATTCCGTAAAATTTTTCGGAAATTTGTTATGTGAAAAATAGATTAAAATATGAATTAGAGCTTTAAAACTCAACTGAGTTGACTTTGGTCAACATTTTGAGCAAACGGACTCAGATCAGTGTTTTGATAGTTTTGGTAGGTCCGTATCGTGATTTGGGACTTGGGCGTATGCCAGGAAACAAATTCCGAGGTCACTAGCTCGAGATATGGAATTTTGAAGAAAATTAAAAGTTTAAATTCAAATAGTGACCGGATATCAAAATATGTACAAACGACCCCGGAATAGAATTTTGATATTGCCAACAGTTCCGTATGGTGATTTTGGATTTAGGAGCGTGATCAGAATATTATTTAGAAGTCCGTAGTGGAATTACGCTTGAAATGCCGAAAGTTGAAATTTTGGGAAATTTGACCGAGGGGTTGACTTTTTTATATCGGGGTCGGAATCCATTTCTGAAAATTTTCATAGCTCCATTATGTCATTTATGACTTGCGTACACAATTTGAGGTCAATCAGACTTGAACTGATAGGTTCCGGTGTTGTTTGTAGAAATTAAAAGTTTCAAAGTTCATTAGGCTTGAATATATGTGTGATTCGTGGTTTTAGTGTTGTTGGATGTGATTTGAAGACTCGATTAAGTCCGTATGATATTTTAGGACTGGTTGGTATATTTGGTCGAGGTTTCGAGGGGCTCGAGTGTGTTTCGAATGGTATTCGGAGTATTTTTCCTTCATTTTGGCAGTGCTGGTAGCTGCTGATTTCTGGTATTTTCAACCTTCTTCGCGATTGCGAAGATTGGGACGCGATCGCGTAGGCTTAGTTGAGGCAGTGTTAATTGTGTTCTTCATGATCGCGTGAGGTCAACCGCAATCGCGTAGGTTTGGCAAGTTGTGCATTGCGATTGGTGGCATTGTTTGCGATCGCGTGGGGTTAATTGATGGCTGTTAAGTTTTGTGCTTCGTGATCGCGTGAAGCGGGATGCGATCGCGTACCTTTGAGACCTTTTGACTCGCGAACGCTTGTAGAGAACTGCGATCGCGTAGAGCTGGGAATTTTGTTCTCTGAGATCGCGTGAGGATATACGCGATCGCGTAGAGTTAATTTGGGCAGTGGTAATTTGTGCTTCGCGATCGCGTGTGGATGTTCGCGATCGCGATGAGTAAAAGCCTGGGCGGAATGTTTAAGTTCTGAAAATGGGAATTCATCCCATTTTCTATTTTTAACGAATTAGAGCTAGGATTCAGGCGATATTTGAGAGATTTTCAGAGAAAACGTTGGGGTAAGTATTCTTAACTCAATTTTTGTTAGATTACCCGAATCTATCACTATTTGTAACAATTAATTGGTGATTTAAGTTGGAAAAATTCGAAAACCCTCTTGGTTAGATTTGAGGATTTAAGGGTCGAACTATTATTGGAATTTAGTCATTTTGGTATGGTTAGACTCGTGGTTCAATGGGCGTTCATATTTCGTAACTTTCATCGGATTTCGAGACGTGGGCCCCACATGCTATTTTTGAATTAATTTCGGATTTTTATTGCAAAATGTAGTATTTTCTTATAGAATTAATTCTATAATTTTTGTTGACTGTATCAAATTAATTATGACTAGATACGAGTCGACCAGTATCGAAAAATCGAGAAAAAAGCATACTACTTGGTTAAATTGGAGGAAGTCGAGGTAAATGACTTGTCTAACCTTGTGTGGGGAAAATTTCCCCTAGAATTGATATTAATGTGATTATTGAAATATGTTGAAAGTCGTGTACATGAGGTGACGAGTGTGTACACGGGCTAAATGCGAAAGATTATTTTCTTAAATTGTGTAGATCATTGTTGCGCATTGATTAAATTATTTTATCTTGTTATTGTAATGACCCAATCGGTCATTTTAACTTCTAGAATACCATTCCCTAAAGTAAAACTCCCCGAACATGCTTTTATTAATTTATGACTTGCGAAAATTATTGGTTCGGGATTTGGAAGCGTTTGGGTTGAAATCAGAACACTTGGTTCCTTAAGTTAGCTTTAAATGGAAAAGTTTGACTTTGGTCAACATTTTGAGAAAACGATCCCGGAATCGGGATTTGACGGTTTCAATAAGTTCGTATGATGATTTTGGACTTGGGCGTATGTCCGAATCGGATTTTGGATAACCCGGGAGCGTTTTGACGCTTAATAGTAAAAATCAACTATTTGAAGGTTTAAAGTTCTTTAAATTTGGTTTAGAGTAAGTTTTTAAGAAATTGTAGTCCGTTTGAAATTTCGAGTTTGGAAATAGTTTCGTATAGTGATTTAAGACTTGCACGCAAAATTTCGTGTCATTCCGAGTAGTTTAAGTATATTTCGACGCATTGGAAGTAATTTGAAGAACTTGAAATTCTTAAGTTTGAATCAATTTGGTTTAGGGTATGATTATTAGATTTGATATTGTTTTACGTATTCCAAGAGTTCGAGCGAGTCCGTTTTATGATTTCAAACCTGTTGGTATGTTCGGGCGGGGTCCCGGGGACCCCGAGTGTCAATCGGACGAGGCTTGGACCAAGTTGGAAGTTGGGAGCCAAAACTGAAGCTCCCAGCTACTGTCAGAATCGCACCTGCGCTTGGCCAGTCGCAGATGCGACAGAAGCTTGCAGGTGCGGCCCTCGCATATGCAAGATTTTGAGTGCAGAAGCGGAAGAAGGGAAGGGGAAATCCACCACAGATTCGGACGATTTGCGCACCTGCGAATGCGCAGGTGCGAAGCTTTGTGCGCAAATACGAAAATTGGCCAAGCAAGTGGAACTCACACCTGCGAGGATTTTCCGCAGGTGCGGTAATCTGTCCGCAGGTGCGAAAGATCTATTTGGAAGAGGGCTTAATAGAACGGGATTTCACCATTTTTGCCCATTCTCTTCTTCCATGTTTGGGCGATTTCAGAGCTTTTTGAGAGGAGATTGCAATTAGCAATTTGGAGGTAAGTTAATTCTACACCCCTTGAGTATAATACATAGATTATAAGTAGATTATAACTAGTAAATCTTAGAAATCAAAGGTTTAGGTGAAAAACCTAGATTTTTATAAAAATGAGGTTTTAACCACGAAAATAGTTATGAAATTGGGTAGAAGTTGTATAGTTGAGTTCTTGAGATTATGGGTAACGTTTTCATCCAAATATTTCCAGAATCCGGGCACGTGGGCCCGGGATGAATTTTAGAAATTTTACGATTTTGGATAGGGTAATTTATTTAATAGATGAATTTTGAATTATTGAACATGTATTAATTATTTTATATAAC
>AWOL01S0017773.1:220048-267300 GCA_000715115.1 Nicotiana otophora
ATAGTTGTCTTCGATTAATTATTGTGATTTTCATAATGATGAAAGGAATTCTGTTTTGATTCCACGATTATTTGCAATTATTTGGTGTCATTAAATGTGACATACTATTTGATTCATTTTCATAGTCATTTTATCTTATTAAATTGTTTAAATATTTTTCCATGCTATTATTATATTCTAGTAGGGCCTCACCTGACCTCGTCACTACTCTACCGAGGTTAGGCTTGGCACTTACTGGGTATCGCTGTGGTGTACTCATACTATGCTTCTGCACATCTTTTTGTGCAGATTCAGGTGCATCTTACCAGTCTAGACGTCAGTGCACGGAGACTTCGAGGTATATCTGCCGGCGTCCGCAGACTCCGGAGTCCCCTTCTGTCATTTTTATGTTGCTTCCTTATTTTTCTTTAGACATTGATACATAGAGACATTAAGAATAAATTTTTAGAAGCTTGTAACTTATTTCTACCGAGTTTTGAGAGTTGTAATTATTTGAATTGTAGTTTATTTATTGCAGATATTTATGATTATTCCGCATTGATAGGCTTACCTAGTCTTAGAGACGAGGTGCCATCACGACCTCCTACGGAGGGAATTTGGGGTTGTGACATCTCCCAACTAGAATTTCATTGTGCATCTGGAGATGACGATCTCAGCTATCATTACTCAGCTATAGGAACAGGTTTTAACTGAGAATTTTACGGGGCTTTTAATACTTTATTATTTTGTCACTTTTAGTGGGATGATAAAGATTTACGTTTCGACGTATTTAACAATGTAGATATATGTGTTGGGGATGGAAAAGATTTTGTTCCATCAAATAATATGAAATGCTTATGGAAAGTGCAGGGTGATGGTTTTTATTTGGGTTATTTTAATGAAGATGCAGGTGAGAATGTTTACAAGAAATATCGTGATTGGTGAGCAGTAATTCTTTCTTTTGTAAAAGTGTATTAATTAAAGAAAAAAAATGCATTGCTAATCATATTATTCGTTTGTTTTAGCAAACTTGTATTCGTTTTATAGAAAGAGAAAAACTATGTTCTGATTATTAGTGGTATTTTCCCTTTGTTTACAAGTTAGTGCAATCCCATTTCCATCTATATGAAATAAAAAAGTTTCAATAGAAAGTTGAAGGACTCTTATGCGACAAATCAAAAAACATTATTCGCACCTGACTTTTAGACAAAAAGAATTAGTTTTGTCAAAAGCATTACGGATAGTACGATTAGTTGAGTCTATATTGAGCAATATATCGAGTTTCCAGATAACATATTATTACTATTTTTAAAAGGTTTTTTCCGACCGAAAACGCCGTCAGTTTCGGAAGATTATCGATTAAATATGATCGAATTGGGTGAGTCAGAAAAAATATTGGCCGAAATCAAAAATTGACCGACTCGGTTGTTTTTTACTGAACAGACCAATGTAGTCGGTCAATTAAATTTTAATTATGCTAAATTTTCTGATATTCGAGTGGAAAAAATAGCATCCGAAATTGGTACTGGTTGTCGGTTTTGTCAATAAACACGATTTTTTAACTGTATTTATAATGACCCGACCGGTCATTTTGTTTTCTAGAACCCCATTCCCCTAAAACTTCCCGTACATGCTTTTACTGTTTTAGGACTTGCGGGGATGGTTAGTTCGGGATTTGAAAGGGTTCAGGTTGAAATCGGAACACTTAGTTCTTTAAGTTGGCCTTAAAAGGCTAAGTTTGACTTCGGTCAACATTTTAAGTAAACAACCCCGGAATCGGGATTTGACAGTTCCAATGGGTTTGTATGATGATTTCGGACTTGGGCGTATATTCGGATCGGGTTTTGGATGACCCGAGAGCGTCTTGGCATCTAATAGTGAAAGTTGGTTCTTTGAAGGTTTTAGAAGTTCATTAAATTTGGTTTGGAGCGAATTTTGGTGATATCGAGGTCCCAATGGAATTCCGAGATAGGGAATAGTTCCGTAATGTCATTTAAGACTTGCACACAAAATTTGGTGTCATTCCGGGTAGTTTAAGTATGTTTCGGCGCATTGGAATTAAAGTGAAAAACTTGAAGTTCTTAAGTTTGATTCAATTGGTTTTGGGGTGTGATTCTTAGTTTTAATGTTGTTTCGGGCATTCCGAGAGATCGAACAAGTCCGTTTTATGATTTAAAATTTTTTGGTATGTTCGGGCGGGACCCCGGGCCCCCTAGTGTCAATCGGACGAGGCTCAGACCAAGTTGAAAATTGGGAGCCAAAGCTGAAGCTCCAGCTGCTGTCATAATCGCACCTGCACTTGGCCAGCCGCAGGTGCGAGCCCCATGATCGCAGAAACGTCCCAGCATAGGCTGCCGGGCCATCGCAGAAGCAGAAGAAGGACCGCACCTGCGAAAGCGCAAGTGCGAAGGCAGGCATCGCAAGAGCGAGCAGTGTCGCAGATGCGCTTCGTTTGTCACTGATGCGTGGCCACAGGTGCGATCACCTAGGCGCAGAAGCGAGATGGGGAAGCCTGACTTTGGTCCGCACCTGCGCGACTTTGTCCTCAAAAGCGGAATCGTAGGTGCGCCAATTGAACCACAGGTGTGGAAATCGCTGAAGGTAGTGATGTTTTAAATCGGGGTTTGAGCACTTTTGCTCACTTCTTACACTTCTTAGGAACGAGTTTGGAGCTGGTTAGAGAGGGGATTTCCATCAACTAGTTGAGGTAAGTAATTCCTATCAAATGCGAGTTAAATACATAGTTTATGAGTAGATTATAACATGCAAATTAGTGAAAATTTCGGGTTTAGGTAAAAACCTAGGTTTTTGATAAAAATGAATTTAACCACAAAATTTATTATGGAATTTAGTAAAAATCATATATTTGAGTTCATTAGGTTTTGGGTAACAACGTTGTTCAAAACATTTACGGAATCCGGGTGTGTGGGCCTGGGGGTGAATTTTAGGAATCTTGCAATTTGGGTTGGATAATCACTTTAATAGTGAAGATATGAACTTTTGAGCATAGATTGATCGATTTATATAATGTTTGGCTAGTTCCGAGTCGTTTGGCATCAAATTTGGATGTTTGAGCGCATTCTTGAATCGAGAAGTAAGTTTTGATACGAGGTAAGTCTCTTTTCTAACCTTGTAAGAGGAAACTTACCCCATAGGTGAACTTAATTAATGTGTGTTGTTATTCCTGGGAGGTTACGTACACACGAAGTGACGAGAGTCCGTACGTAGCTACTATTCCTGTTTATGTCCGGGTAGCGTTAGGTTTACACCATGCTTGTGGACACCGTTATTTGATTGGATTTGTTAACTGTATCAAATAGAATTGAGTTGAGGATTTTTAAGGATTTAAAAGCTTCAAGTCGAATTGTCTTTATTTTGAAAGGAATCAAGAAAAGGTTATGATTTATTGATAAATTTATATTTGACCGTGTCGCATGTATGATCCGCGAGCGGGGTAATAAATGCATCTATGGTTCGCGCCATTCGACCCTTGGCAGTGCACAACTTACATTTATGTTGGATCAGGCCGAACGTCCTCGGTGGTATTCGTGTGTGATAATAGAACTGGAAGTTCCTTTCATATCTGGTTTAAAGTCATTGTATTGTGTGATCATATGTTTTAAAGGAAGGAAGTGATTTAAGCTCTTAAATACGATGAAGACTTGTTTAGTTATCTCTTGTTCTGAGTCGTATTGTTGTATATTATGCTTAATTAGAATTTCATATTATCATGTTATTGGCCCTAGTAAGTGTCGGAGTCGACCCCTCGCCACTACTTCTCCGAGGTTAGACTAGATACTTACTGGGTAAATATTATTTATGTACTCACGCTATACTTCTGTACTTAATTGTACATGATCAGAGGCAGGTGCATCTGGTTACCAGTCTGGTGCGCAGTATTGACCCCCATCTCGAGACTTCATGGTGAGCTGCCTTCCAAGACGTTCTGCAGCAGCCAAAGTCTCTCTCATGCTTTATTTTTCTGTCTATTTCCTTTCAGACAATATGTTAGTACTCTTTGGTATATTCTACTAGATTGCCCACATATTTGTGACACCAGGTCTTGACACACATAATAGTAGACTTATGATTTTGGATTTATTTGCATGAGTACGATTATTATTTGTATGTTTCCATTTAATTATGTCACATTTGCAACTTTCTAAATCTTTTTAACAAATGAGGAAATGTTATTCACTTAGTAATTTATTTAAACGGAAAACCATTTGTTTGATCAGTGTTGGCTTGCCTAACAATGGTGTTGGGTGCCATCACGGCCTATGATGGAATTGAGTCGTGAAAATATGGTATCAGAGCACTAGGTTCACGTAGGTCTCACAAGTCATGGGCAGGCCTAGTAGAGTCTTGGGGATCGGTGCAGAGACGTCCGTACTTATCTTCGAGAGGCTATAAGGTGTTAGAAAACTACTCTTTATTCATCTCCTATCGTGTAGTTGATGGTATACTAAATTCCTTTCTCGCATTCTCTCTCAGATGATGAGGACGCGTACGGCGGTCATTCCAGACCCGGGAGGAGCTGCTTGCCCCGTTGCTAGAGGTCGAGGCAGAGGCCGGGTGAGGGCACCGACCCGAGGTAGGGGACGAGGGCATCCTAGAGCTGCCCCAGTAGCACCACCAGTGGATCCAATGGAGGATCTCATCATTGAGGAGCAGGGCGAGGTGCCTGCCGCAGAACCAGTCCCGGTAGATTTCATGTTAGCACCGGGCTTTCAGGAGGTTATGGGTCGTATGCTGCTGTTCATGGACACCATGACTCAGGCTGGTTTATTTCCAGTAGACCCAGCCATATCTCAGCCAAAAGGGGGAGCACAGAACCCTACTGCTCAGGCTCCAGGGCACGCAACTGCAGTATACTAGACTCCCGGTACACTACCCGTGGGCAGAGCCCAACCAGTGGCCGCAGCTACACCTGAGCCTAGACCAGCTGCAGACTGCAATCCACAGAAGCTATTAGACAGATGGACAAGGCTACACCCTCCTATCTTCGGGGGCGAGCAGTATGAGGATCCCCAGGACTTTATTGACCGGTGCAGGGACAGACTGCACAACATGAGGATATTGGAGTCCCACGGGTGGATTTCACTACTTTCTAGCTGGAGGGCAGGGCCCGTAGATGGTGGCAGTCTTATCTTCTTGGCAGACCAGCGGGTTCTCCTTCCATGACTTAAGACCAGTTTACACTGCTTTTCTTGGATAGGTATATTCCACCCTCTCAGAGGGAAGAGTTGCGAGGTCAGTTCGACTAGCTCGAGTAGGGTCAGACGTTAGTGACCGATTATGAGGCGAGATTCTCTGAGTTGTCTCGCCATGCCCTTATGATACTTTCTACCGACGCAGAGAGAGTGATGAGATTTGTTGCTGCGTTGCACCCCAGTATTCGGGTTAGTATGGCCCGGGAAGTTGAGATAGGTACTGGTTATCAGCTAGTAGTAACGATTGCTCGGAGGATTGAGGGCTACCACCAGAGGGGTAGAGAGCAGTTACAACAGAACAAGAGGGCCCGATTCTTTGGAGAGTTTAGAGGTGCCCCGGCCAGGGGCAGAAGGCAGTTTGGAAGGGATCAGCCTAGCAAGCCCACATATCCAGCACCACCACCTCCTCGGTGTGCTCCGACGTGACCCTATTTTAGTTCTATGCCATAGAGTTCTTATCGCCCCCCAGCTCATCAGGGTTCTTCCAGTGCCTATTTGAGTGCGATGCTAGAGAGTTCATACCGTCCACCAGCCATTCAGAGTTCTTCTTGTGGGTATTCAGGCCATCAAGGTCAGACTTTGGGGCAGCAGTCTATGGTACCGAGAGGCTATTACGAGTGTGGAGATCCGGGTCATATGAAGAGAACTTGTACCAGACTTCGGGGCAAGGTAGTACAGCAGGGTCATCAGCCCATGATTGCAGCACCAGCCGTCCGACCGCCCAGAGGTGAGGGACAGGCGGGTAGGGGCCGTCCAAGAGGTGGAGGCCAGGCAGGGGTAGGTTAGCCACTTATTTTTCAGCCAGGTGGAGGCTAGCCAGCTGACGCTCCAGCTAGATTTGATGCTTTTCCGGCCAGACCAGATGCAATGGCCTCAGATGTCGTGATCACATGTATTATTTCTGTCTGCGGTAGGGATGCTTTGATATTAATTGATCCAGGATCTACCTATTCATATGTATCATCTCTGTTTGCTCATTTCCTGGAAATTCCTCGTGAATTCTTGGGTACTCCTATTTATGTGTCCACTCCTGTGGGCGATTCCGTGGTTGTGGATCGGATCTATAGGTCTTGTGTGGTCACATTCTGTGGTTGCGAGACTAAAGCAGACCTTATGTTACTTGATATGATCGACTTTGAGGTCATACTGGATTGGTTATCCCCGTATCACACCATCCGTGATTGGCATGCCAAGATTGTTACCTTAACAATGCTAGAGTTTCCTAGATTGGAGTGGAAGGGTTCGTCTGTCAGTACATCTAGTTGGGTTATCTCTTTTCTAAAGGCTCGACATATGGTCGAGAAGGGTTATTTGGCTTATCTAGCCTATGTTTGGGATACCACCGCAGAGTCTCCGATCATTGATTCGGTGCCAGTAGTCCGGAAGTTTGCCGATGTGTTTCCTTCTGACCTTCCAAGCATACTGCCAGATCGTGACATTGATTTCTGTGTTGACTTGTCTTCAGGCGCCGAGCCTATATCTATCCCACCTTATCGTATGGCTCCGAAAGAGTTGAATGAGTTGAAGTAATAGCTTGAGGAGTTGCAAGCAAAGGGGTTCGTCAGGTTGAGTGTATTACCTTGGGGTGCACCAGTATTATTTGTGAGGAAGAAGGATGGGACTATGCAGAAGTGCATAGATTACCGCCAGCTGAACAAAGTCACTGTTAAGAACAAGTACTCTTTGCCGTGTATTGATGATTTGTTTGACCAATTGTAGGGTGCTAGGGTGTTTTCTAAGATCGACTTGAGATCGGGATACCATCAGTTGAAGATTCGGGACTCAGATGTTCCGAAGACTGCCTTCTGTACTAGATATGGCCATTATGAGTTTCTAGTGATGTCTTTCGGCTTGACTAATGCCCCAACGACATTTATGGATTTGATGAACAAAGTGTTCATGCCTTATATCGACTCCTTTGTTATTGTCTTCATTGATGATATCTTGATTTACTCACGTAGCATGGAGGAGCACGAGCAGCATTTGAGAGTGGTGCTTCAGACCTTGAGGGAACATAAGCTATATGCTAAGTCCTCCAAATGTGAGCTTTGGTTAGATTCTGTTGCATTCTTGGGGCATGTGGTATCAGTCGAGGGTATTAAGGTGGATCCCAAGAAGATTGAGGCAGTTCAGAGTTGGCCTCGTCCTACTTCGGCGACTGAGATCAGGAGCTTCTTGGGGTTAGCAGGTTATTATCGCTGATTTATGGAGGGTTTCTCATTCATTGAAGCACCTTTGACTAGATTGATCCAAAAGGGTGCTCCATTACATTGGACCGATAATTGTGAGGCGAGCTTTCAGAAGCTTAAGACAGCTTTGACTACAACACTAGTTCTATTATTGCCTTTCGGTTCGGGGATGTATACAGTGTACTGCAACGCTTCACGCATTCGCTTGGGTTGTGTATTGATGCAGGAGGGGCGAGTTATTTCATATGCTTCACGTCACATGAAGCTCTATGAGAAGAATTACCCTCTACACGATTTGGAGTTGGCCGCGATTGTTCATGCTCTTAGGATCTGGAGACATTAACTATATGGGGTTCCTTGTGAGGTTTATACTGATCACCCCAGTTTGCAGCACTTTTTCAAGAAAAGGGATCTCAATTTGAGGCAGTGCAGATGGCTTGAATTACTGAAGGACTATGACATCTCTATTCTTTACTATCCGGGAAAGGAAAATGTAGTCACGGATGCCTTGAGCAGGAAGGCAGAGAGCATGAGTAGATTGGCATTCATTTCAGCATAGGAGAGGCCACTAGCTTTGGACATTCAGTCCTTGGCTAACAAACTTGTGAGGTTAGATATTTCAGAGCCCAGCCGAGTTCTTGCATATGTTGTTGCCCAGTCTTCACTATTGAAGCAGATCAGGGTTTGACATTTTGATGATCCGCACTTGGCAATTCTTAGAGAGACGGTACTGCAGGGTGGTTCCAAGGAGGTTTCTATTGGTGCGGATGGTGTCATGCGACTCCAAGGTCGTCTATGTGTTCCTGATGTAGAAGGCTTGAGGGAGAGAATTCTAGAAGAGGCACACAATTCTCGGTATTCTATTCATCAGGGTGCTACGAAGATGTATCGGGACTTGAGGCAGCACTATTGGTGGTGGCGGATGAAGAAAGACATAGTTGAGTATGTATCTAGGTGCCTAAATTGCCAGCAGGTTAAGTATGAGCACCAGAGGTCAGGTGGCTTACTCCAGCAGATGACCATACCGGAGTGGAAATGGGAGCGTATTACCATGGACTTCGTAGTTGGGTTACTGCGGACCTTGCGGAAGTTCGATGCAGTTTGTGTCATTATAGACAAGTTGACGAAGTAAGCACATTTCATTCCAGTTGCAACTACTTATACTTCAGAGAGGTTGGCCTAGATTTATATTCGGGAGATAGTTCGGTTGCACGGTGTGCCAGTTTCCATTATATCAGACAGAGGCCCTCAGTTCACTTCGCATTTCTAGAGAGCCGTACAGAGTGTATTGGGGACCCGTGTAGAGCTCAACACTGTGTTCCATCCTCAGACCGACAGGCAGTCAGAGCGGACAATTCAGATCTTAGAGGACATGATCCGAGCATATATGATTGACTTTGGGGGACAGTGGGATCAGTTCTTGCCTTTGGTCGAGTTTTCTTACAACAACACTTATCAGTCCAACATCGAGATGGCTCCATTTGAGGCTTTATATGATCGGCTATGTCGTTCTCCTATTGGGTGGTTTGAGCCCGGTGAGGCAAAGTTATATGGTACTGATTTGGTGAAGGATGCATTGGATAAGGTAAAGTTGATTTAGGAGCGACTTCACACATCACAGTCCAGACATAAGAGTTACGCAGATCAGAAGGCGCGTGATATGTCATTTATGGTAGGCGAGAAGGTTCTCTCGAAAGGCTCGCCGATGAAGGGTATTATGAGATTCGAGAAGAAGGGCAAGCTGAGCCCCAGGTTTATAGGGCCATTCGAGGTGTTGAGGCGAGTTTGGGAGGTTGCTTATGAGCTTGCTTTACCTTCCAGCCTATCAGGAGTTCATCTAGTTTTTCACGTGTCTATGCTCTGGAGGTATCACGCCGACTTGTCACATGTGTTAGACTTCAGCACTATTCAGCTAGATGAGAGCTTGGGTTATGAGGAGGAGCCAGTTGCCATTGTTGCTAGACAGAATCGCCAGTTGAGATCCAAGAGGATTTCTGCATTAAAGGTCCAATGAAAGGGCCAACCAGTTGAGGAGGCAACCTGGGAGTCCGAGGAGGACATACAGAGCAGATATCAACACTTATTCAGCACTTCAGGTATGATTCTAAACCCATTCAAGGACGAACATTTGTTTAAGAGGTGGAGAATATAAGGACCCGACCGGTCATTTTGCTTTCTAGAACCCTGTTTCCCTAAATAATACTTCCCGTATATGCTTTTACTGTTTTAGGACTTGCGGGGATGGTTAGTTCGGGATTTGGAAAGGTTCGGGTTGAAATCGGAATACTTGGTTCCTTACGTTGGCCTTAAAAGGCTAAATTTGACTTTGGTCAACATTTTGAGTAAACAACCCAGGAATATGGATTTGATGGTTCCAATGGGTTTGCATGATGATTTTGAACTTGGGCGTATGTTCGGATCGGGTTTTGGATGACCCGGGAGCGTCTTGGCGCCTAATAGTGAAAGTTGGTTATTTGAAGGTTTTAGAAGGTCCTTAAATTTGGTTTGGAGCAGGTTTTGATAATATTGAGGTCCAATTTGAATTCCGAGATCGGGAATAGTTCCGTAATGTCATTTAAGACTTGCACGCAAAATTTGGTGTCATTCCGGGTAGTTTACATATGTTTCGGCGCATTGGAAGTAAAGTGAAGAACTTGAAGTTCTTATGTTTGATTCAATTGGTTTTGGGGTATGATTCTTAGTTTTAATATTGTTTCGGGTGTTCCGAGAATTCGAGCAAATCCGTTTTATGATTTCAAATTTGTTGGTATGTTCGGGCGGGGCCCTGGGGGCTCCGATTATCAATTAGATGAGGCTCAGACCAAGTTGGAAATTGGTCCGAGCCAAAGCTGAAGCTGCAGCTGCTGTCATAATCGCACCTGCGCTTGGCCAACCGCAGGTGCGAGCTTGTAGGTGCGATCCCGATGATCGCAGAAGCGTCCCAGCATAGGCTGCCCAGCCATCGCAGAAGCGGAGGAAGGACCACACCTGCAAAAGCACAGGTGCGAAGGCAGGCATCGCAGGAGCGAGCAGTGTCGCAGATGTGCTTCGTTTGTCGCTGATGCGTGGCTGAAGTTGGGGAACCCTGGCTTTGGTCCTCACATGCACAAGTTTGTCCGCAGAAGCGGAATCACATGTGCACCAATTGAACCGCAAGTGCGGAAATCATTGAAGGCACGGATGTTTTAAATCGGGGTTTGAGCACTTTTGCTCACTTCTTACACTTCTTGGGGCGATTTTGGAGCTGGATAGATTAGAGATTTCCATCAACTAGTTGAGGTAAGCAATTCCTATCAAATGTGAGTTAAATACATAGTTTATGGGTAGATTACAACATGTAAATTAGTAAAAATTTCGGATTTAGGTGAAAACCTAGGTTTTTGATAAAAATGAGATTTAACCGCGAATTTTATTATAGAATGTAGTAAAAATCATATATTTGAGTGCATGAGGTTATGGGTAACAACTTTCTTCAAAATATTTTCAGAATCCGTTGGGTAATCACTTTAATAGTAGAGGTATGAACTTTTGAGCATAGATTGATCGATTTATATATTGTTTGGCTAGTTCCGAGCCGTTTGGAATCAAATTTGGAGGTTGGAGCGCATTCTTGAATCGAAAAGTAAGCTGTGAGACGAGGTAAGTCTCTTTTCTAACCTTGTAAGAGAAAACCTACCCCATAGGTGAACTTAATTAATGTGTGTTGTTATTCGTGGGGGGCTATGTACGCACGAAGTGACGAGAGTCCGTACGTAGCTACTATTCCTGTTTATGTCCGGGTAGTGTTAAGTTTACACCATGCTTGTGGACACCGTTATTTGATTTGATTTGTTACCCGTATCAAATGGAACTGAGTTGAGGATTTTTAAGGATTTAAAAGCTTCAAGTCGCATTGTCTTTATTTTGAAAGGAATCAAGAAAGGATTATGATTTATTGATAAATTTATATTTGACCGTGTTGCATGTATGATTTGCGAGCGGGTAATAGATGCATCTATAGTTCGCGCTGTTCGACCCTCGACGGTGTACAATTTATATTTATGTTGGATCGGGCCGAACGTCCTCGGTGATATTCGTGTGTGATAATAGATCTGGAAGTTCCTTTCATATCTGGTTTAAAGTCATTGTGTTGTGTGATCATATGTTTTAAAGAAAGGAAGTGATTTAAGCTCTTAAATACGATGAAGACATGCTCAGTTTTTTTTTGTTCTGAGTCGTATTGTTGTATATTATGCGTAATTAGAATTTCATATTATCATGTTATTGGTCCTAGTAAGTGTCGGAGTCGACCCCTCGCCACTACTTCTCCGAGGTTAAACTAGATACTTACTGGGTACATATTATTTATGTACTTACGCTACACTTCTGTACTTAATTGTACAGGATTGGAGGCAGGTGCATCTGGTTACCAGTTTGGTGCGCAGTATTGACCCCCATCTTGATACTTCACGGTGAGCTGCCTTCCGAGCCGTTCTGCAGCAACCAGAGTCTCTCTCATGCTTTATTTTTCTGTCTATTTCCTTTCAGACAGTAGGCTAGTACACTTTTGTATATTCTACTAGATTTCTCACATACTTGTGACACCAGGTCTTGGCACACATACTAGCAGACTTATGATTTTGGATTTGTTTACATGATTACGATTAGTACTTGTCTATTTCCATTTAATTATGTCATATTTGCAACTTTCTAAATCTTTTTAACAAATGAAGAAATGTTATCCACTTAGTAATTTATTTAAACGGGAAATCATTTGTTTGATCAGTGTTGGCTTGCCTAACAATGGTGTTGGGTGTCATCACGGCCTATGATAGAATTGGGTGGTGACAGTATTAATTAACAATCTGCATCAGTTTGTCTAGTGCAACAAAGAAAATCATATTGCAGATAATCAATAAGGTTTTTCACAAGTAAATGGACAAATAATATGGTGACAATGACACATAAGTAATATAGGCAATAGTATAATTATTAATTAGTCATGAAATTAGAGAAGTGTCTCATTTTAAATGCCCCATTTTGGCAAATACATCGCAGATTAATTTAATATAGGCTATAAGACATGACAGATAAGGGAATCTTATTGGATAAAGATAATAAGAAAAGAATTATAGAATTACTTAGAACAAGATTCCAAATTATTAAATCATTTGTGACAGCCAAGAATATATCTAGCCAGCAGTACTGTCATGTGAGTATTCTAAAAAAGATAAAGTATTGTTTTTTCATTTTCGTTTTGTTTTGTTTTTCTTCTTTTTTCTCCAAAAGGATATTGTTCAAATTAATTTAAAAGGACATGTAACAATAACAATATTTTCTATGTGATGTGCAACTTTTTATTTTGGGACTGAGGATAACAAGGTGGGGGAATCAAATACAACCAACAAGATGAAAGTTAATGTAGCTATTTAACTAAGCTCCTAACAGAGACGAGCTACGATTTGAAATTCCCCATATGCAAATTAGTAAACTTTGAACTAATAATATTTTTTTTCCGGGCATTCTCTATTTATTCCAAGATTGAACTAAATTTTACTACACTAAGTGAATCTATTATTTTATAATCAGATCACATAATTGTATCCTGCATACATCATCTTAAGGATCCTTGCCTTCAGTGACTTCCCTTTAGATTGGATAAGCATCCATGTACACAATTGTAACCATTTCAGCAATCTCATCCATACTGCTTTGGAGAAGCTATACTCACCAAAAAGATGGTGATGAGATTCTTCTGCGGCCATACACAAAATGCAACTTGAATTCACTTAGATTACACTTACTGAAGTTGTTAATTGGTAATTATTAATGGCGTGTAATCTTTTAGACAATTTTAATTTTTTATATGTAATTTGATTTATATTTTAACTATTAAGTATAATGTAAGGAAATATGTGACACAAAACTTAATTAAATATATTACTTTATTTTCGTGTTTTATCTGTCAAAATGCTTATAAAAGTTGCTCGAAATCATATTTCGAAAAATTGTATCCTTCTCCAAGCACCACTAATTATTCATTAAGAAACAAACTAATTTGTTTTCCAAAAAAAAAAAGTGTTCTCCTACTTCTTTTTCTTCTTTCAAATACTCTTATTATTATCTTTAAGAAGTAATTAATAAATTAATAAGTCATTATATTCCCTAATTAATATTTGACTAGGCACACTCTTACACTTTTGTAAATAATTAAGTAGTATTAGTAATACTAAATAATAAGGGTAAATTACATAAAAAAATGGTCGCCTTTTTTCGTATATTAAAAATAACAAAGGAGTATTTCATGTTTATAACGGATATGAACCTTGGCGTAACTGGTAAAATTACTGCTATGTGACCAAGAGGTCACGGGTTCGAACAGTGAAAACAACCTTGTGACGACCCGGCCGATCGTCTTGAGAGTTATAGCCCGGATCCCCTATTAACTACTTCCTTTGTATCTATTTCTGCTATTGTGTCTTGCCGAGAGGTTTCATTTTGGTTTTTGGAGTGTTTTGGGGACATTTAGTCCCTAAAACGGGAGTTTAAGCCTTAGAATTTGGACCATAGTTTGAAATATGTGAAGACGACTTCGGAATGGAGTACCGTCGGTTTCGTTAGCTCCGTTAGGTGATTTTAGACTTAAGGGAGTATCCGTATTGTGTTTTGGAGGTCTGTAGCACATTTTGGCTTGAAAGGACGAAAGTCGAAGTTTTGGAGATTTTGACCGGTAGTGAAATTTTTTATATCAGGGTTGGTTCCTGATTCCGAAAGTTGGAATAGGTCTGTAGGGTTAAATATGACTTGTGTGCAAAATTTGGGGTCAATCGCACGTGGTTTGATAGGTTTCGGCATCGATTATCGAATTTAGAAGTTTCAAGTTCCTTAAGTCTGAATCAGAGGATGATTCATGATTTTAGCATTGTTTGATGTGGGTTGAGGGCTCGACTAAGTTCGTATGGAGTTTTAATATTGGTTGGTATGTTTGGTTGAGGTTCTGGTGGCCTTGGGTGTATTTCTAATGCTTAACGGATTGAGTTTGGGACTTATGCAATTGCCGAAGCTGCTGCACCTGGTGTAATCGCACCTGCGCACTTTGGGTCGCAGGTGCGGAGCAGCAAAAGCGGCCATGGAGCCACAGAAGCGGTTTTGGCCTTGTCCAGTTGGGGCCATAGGTGCGGCGATTGGTCCGCAGAAGTGGTAGAGGACCGCAGGAGCGGGCACGCAGGTGCGGCCCAGTGCTCGCAGATGCGGTCTAGCCTTTTTAAGCTGTGTTCGCACCTGCGATGGATTTTCCACAGGTGCGGGATCACAGATGCGGTTGAAGGCTCTTAGAAGCGAGATCTCTGGCAGAAAAAGGGCTAAGTGCGATGGTTTGTATTTCATTCTTCATTTTTGGACTTGAGAGCTCGGAATTAGGCGATGTTTTGAGGGAGTTTTAGAGGAAGCTTTGGGGTAATGATTCCTAACTCGTTTTTGGTTGTATTCCATTAATGTGTAGTTGTTTTCTTCATTACATTAAGGAAATTGGATGAGAAATATGGGAAAAATGGGGAAACGTTCTTCAACCGAATTCTTGAGTTTTGATTGGGATTTAGACATCAGATTTGGATAATTTTGGTACAAGTGAACTCGTGAGTGAATGGGTGTTTATATTTGGTGACTTTTTCTTTATTCCGAGACGTGGGACCGGGGAGGCTTTTTAGGATGATTTCCAATTTCTTGCTTTAACTTTGATTTCATTACCTAGATTAGTTCCTTGTAGTTATATTTATGATATGTAATTGATTTTGGCTAGATTTGGGCCATTCAGAGTCGGATTTTCGTGGAAAGAGCATTGTTACGGATTGATTGAGCTTGGTTCGAGGTAAGTGGCTTGCCTAATCTTGTGTGTGGGAAATACCCTTAGGATTTGGTACTGTTTTGATATGCGAGCGCCGTATACGTGAGGTGACGAGTACGTACACGGGCTAATTGTTGTAAAAACCCAGTTTCTGCTAAGTAATAACCTGTTTCCTTCTTATTTGAGTCATATCAGCATGTGTAGTATCCTTCTAAATTAGAATAGCATGCCTACTTGCTTTAATTGTGTCACGACTCAAACTAACCCCTGTCGTGATGGCGCCTATCGTGGAACTAGATAATTTCAATGTTATTTAACATAAAAACCTTTGTAAAGGAGTTCCAATCAAAATAAAAGTGCGGAAGGAAAAGCCCGACATCGGAGTGTCACTAGTCATGAGCATCTACTACAATCTGTCTAATAATATCAAGGCTAACTCAACCTGGAAAATAGCTAAAGACAACTAGAGGAAGATAAGAGGAAGAAGAGCAGGGCTGCGATCACCAGATAGGGAGTAACGTGAGTACGCCAACTCAGTAAGTAATAACAATAAATAAAGACTGAGCAATAGTGACGAGCAATAAAGCATATAACATTCATATCAGGAAATCTCAGTAAAATACCACATGCTTTTAAAATCAAGATTTGAATCAAAATATCTCGTTTAAACCCAGTTCCAGTAAAAATCATTTAAAGATATTTTTCAACAGTTTTCAAACAGAGGAAAAATGCAAAGGTGAGAAAAAAATGATGAAATCATAAACAGCCTCTCGGGCAAAGCGTCACTCATATACAATTCTCGGGCAAACCTCACAGTCACTCGTGCCACTCGGGAATACCTGACAATCACTCTTGCCACTCGGGCATACCTCACAATCACTCATGCCTCCCAGTCACTTAGCACTCGGCACTCGCACTCAGTAGGTACCTGCGCTCACCGGGGGTGTGTACAGACTCCGGAGGGGCTCCTTCAGCCCAAGCGCTATATCAAGCCAAATCATGGCATATATTACTCAGGCCCTCGGCTAATATCACACATGATGCGGTGTGCAGCCCGATCCTATAAATGTCATCACAAATCAGGCCCTCGGCCTCACTCAGTCATAAACCTCTCAAGCCACTCGGGCATTTTAGTACAACAGGGTGCTCAGCCCAAAACAACATGTAGATGTATCAAAATAGAGTCATAAAATTGAGTTATGCAGTAAACAAGTATAACCATGACTAAATATAGATTTTCAATCGAAAACAATGAGAGGATATTAAGAAAAGGCCCCATAAGGGTCCAAACAACACTGGCACAAGGCCCAAACATGGCATTAAGCCCAATTTACAGAAACTCTTTCTAAAACATATAAGTATCATATAGTTTCAACAAAGTATGCAACTTTATAGTTGCTACGGGACGGACCAAGTCGCAATCTCCAACAGTGCACGCCTACACGCCTGTCACCTAGCATGTCTGCCCAGGTTTTCGCACCTGCGGGCTCTTACTTCGCTTCTGCGAAGCCTGCCGAGCATCCCCCTTTCCGCATATGCGCCCCAGGTTTCGCACCTACAGGTTCCCAGATGAGACCTCCAACTCGCACCTATGAAACCTACCTAACCCAGCATTGCCCGCACCTGCGAACTCCCCACACGCACCAGCGGCCTCGCACCTGCGAAAATAGCAGTAGCAGCAGCTTCAGCTGCATTTTCCAACTTCGACAAATCTGTTAACCACCCGGAATCACCTCGAGGCCCTCGGGACCTCAACCAAAAATACCAACAAGTCATATATCGACATACAAACTTAGTCGAACCTTCGAATCACTCAAAACAACATCAAATCATCAAATTACCCTCGGATTCAAGCCTAAGAACTTCTAAATTTTCAAATTCGGCAACCGATGCCGAAACCAACCAAACCACGTCCGAATGACCTCAAATTTTTCACACACATCACACATGACATTACGAGCCTACACCAACTTCCGGAATTCCATTCTGACCCCGATATAAAATTTTCTACTCCCAACCGAAATCGCAAAATTTTCAATTTTTGCCAATTCAAGCCTAATTCTACCACAGACCTCCAAATCACATTCCGGACAAGCTCCTAAGTCCAAAATCACCTAACAGAGCTAATGAAATCATTAGAATTCAAATCCGAGATCGTTTACACATAGGTCAATATCCGATTGACTTTTTCAACTTAAGTTTCTACTTAAGAGACGAAGTGTCTCAATTCACTATGAAACCACTCCGATCCCGAACCAACTAACTCGATATAACATAATATAGCTGAATA
This sequence comes from Nicotiana otophora, assembly GCA_000715115.1. Classification (NCBI taxonomy): domain Eukaryota; kingdom Viridiplantae; phylum Streptophyta; class Magnoliopsida; order Solanales; family Solanaceae; genus Nicotiana; species Nicotiana otophora. Next base: position 237,542 of record AWOL01S0017773.1, read on the forward strand.
ACACAAAAAGAAGTAGAAATAGGGAAAATAGGGCTATAACTCTCGAAACGATCGGTCGAGTCGTTACATCCCCCCCTCCTACACATCCGTTCATCCTCGAACGGGTCTAGAAATATACCTAGAGTCTCGAATAGGCGTGGATATCTGCTCCGCATCTCTCGCTCAGTCTCCCAGGTGGCCTCCTCTACAGGCTGACCTCTCCATTGCACCTTTACTGAAGCTATATCCTTTGACCTCAACCTTCAAACCTACCGATCCAAAATAGCCACCGGCTCCACATCATAAGTCATATCACCCTCCAACTTAATCATGTTGAAATCCAAAATATGGGACGGATCTCCAATATACTTCCAGAGCATTGAAACATGAAACACTAGATGCACACTCGACAAGCTGGGTGGCAAGTCAAGCTTATAAGTCACCTCCCCTATCCTCTGAAGCACCTCAAAAGGCCCAATGAACCGGGGGCTCAACTTGCCCCTCTTCCCAAACCTCATAACACCCTTCATGGGTGATACCTTCAGGAAAACCTTCTTCCTCATCATAAAAGTCACATCACGGACCTTCCTATCTATGTAGCTCTTCTGCCTAGACTGCGCCGTGCGAAGCCGCTCCTGAATCACTTTCACCTTATCTAATGCGTCCTGGACCAAGTCTGTACCTAAGAGCCTAGCCTCACCCGGCTCAAACCATCCAACCGGAGATCTAAACCTCCTCCCATATAAAGCCTCATACGGAGCCATCTAAATACTCAACTGATAACTGTTATTATATGCAAACTCTGTGAGTGGCAGAAACGGGTCCCATGAACCCCTAAAGTCAATGACACAAGTGCACAACATGTCCTCTAATATCTGAATAGTGCGCTCGGACTGCTCGTGCGCTTGAGGGTGAAAAGCTGTGCTCAACTCAACCTGAGTACCCAACTCTCGCTGCACGTCCCTCCAAAACTGCGATGTGAACTGAGTAACCCTATCTGAAATGATGGAAACTGGGACACCATGCAGGCGAACGATCTCTCGGATGGAAACTGGGACACCGTGCAACATGTTTAGTGAAGCTTCCTGCTTTTCCTTGACTTTTACTTAGCCTAAATTGTAAGGATTTCGTGTTGTAGCTTTGCAATTCTATTGTATGAGATGGGTATTTACATTGGGACTACGGATCAGTATTCTAAGAGATCCACCTGTTTTGTGTATTTACTTTTGGGACTACGGAATGTTATTCCGGGAGATCCCCCTGCATATTTAATTTGGGACTACGGAACGGTATTTTGGGAGATCCCCTTGCTTTGCATATTTACTTTGGGACTACAGAACAGTATTCCGGGAGATCCCGCTGCACATTTACGTTTGGGACTATGAGACAGTATCTCGGGAGATCCCCTTTGTTATCTCTGTGTACTGAGCTGTTACATTCTATGATTTCATTCTTTATTTTACTGCGATATTTCATTCTGCCTTGCTTTATTATATATATACTAGTAGGGCCCTGACCTGACCTCGTCACTACTCGACCGAGATTAGGCTTGACACTTACTGGGTACCGTTGTGGTGTACTCACGCCCTTTCCTGCACATGCTTTTTGTGTGCAGATCCCGGTTCTTCCAACCATCCATGTTCTCAGTTGTAATCGCTGCTATCGGACACTTCAAGGTACATCTGTCTGTGCCCACAGATCCTCAGAGTCCCCCTCTATCCCCTTATGTTCATTCTTCTCTTGTTTCTATAGACAGTGATGTATGGAACAGTTAGAACTTCGCAGAAGCTTGTGACTTACGGTGTTCCGGGTCTTGGGAGTGTTATGTATATTTCGAGAGTTGACTATTGTATATGCCGAGCGGTATCTCAATCGATTATTTAGATCCTCTACTATTGTTAGTTGTTAACTTTTATGCTTTTCATTTCATTTTTGCAAAGTGTTAGGCTTACCTAGTCATAGAGACTAGGTTCCGTCACGGCAATTCACGGAGGGAGGATTTGGGTCGTGACAAGTTGGTAACAAATCTCTAGGTTCATAGGTGCATGAGTCACAAGCCAGTCTAATAGAGTCTCGCGGATCGGCACAGAGACGTCTGTACTTATCTTCGGGAGGCTATGAAACTGTTAGGAACAATCATGTTTCTTTTGATTCCTTGTCGTGTGAGTTATTGGCATCAAATTCTAAAATTTATCTATTTTATTTTTTCTCACAGATGGTGAGGACCCGTACCGGGAGATGTGATGACCAGTCACCCACGCCCCTACTAGAGCCGCCAGAGTCCAGGGCCGGGGTAAAGGATGACCACGCGGTGTAGCCAGAGCACCCGCGCGAGTTGCGACATAGGAGCCCGCACCAGCATCAGCTGGAGGGCAGGCACCGGAGGTTCCTATTGCTGCACCAGCCCTCTAGGAGACTCTAGCCCAGTTTATGAGCATGTTCAGCACCTTAGCTCAGGCTGGATTGATTTCACTAGCTCCCGCCACATCTTAGACTGGGGGAGGGGCACATACTCCCGCAGCCCGTACTCTTGAGCAGATGGTCCAGGCTCATCAGGCCCCAGAGTTCATTCCTATGCAGCCGATACCTCATGTTCAACATGAGACCAGGGCAGCCGCTTCTGAGGCAGAGCAACTCATACTTGAGAGGTACAAGAAGTACCACCCACCTACCTTCAGCGGATTGGCTTCAGATGATACTCAGGGTTTTCTGGAGGAGTGTCATCGTATTCTCCGTACTATGGGCATAGAGGAGATAAGTGGGGTTTCTTTTACCACTTTCCAGCTTAGAGAAGTAGCTTATCAGTGGTGGCATGCTTATGATTTGAGTAGTCCGGATGAGGCAGCCTCGCTCACATGGACTCAGGTTTTGGATATATTTTGGAGAGAGTATATCCCTCAGAGCCTTAGGGATGTATGGCACGCTGAGTTTGATTAGTTGCGCCACGGATCTATGACTATGTCAGAATATGCATTCCGTTTCAGTGATTTGGATGAACATGCATCTGCGTTGGTTGCTACAGTTCGGGAGAGGTTTCGTCGCTTTATTGAGAAACTCCACCCCAGCATCAGGATCAGTATGGCCAGGGAGTTGGAGATGGATATCTCTTATCAGCATGTTGTGAGTATTGCTAGGAGATTAGAGGGCATGCTTGCCCGGGACAGAGAGGAGAGAGAGGCCAAAATGTCTCGAGACACTGATTACTATTCTAGATCCCGTGCCCCAGCAGCTCGCCATGGTAGGGGTTATGTGAGTCGCCCTGTTCATTCAGCTCTCCTAGCCGCCAGTGGTGTTCTAGCCCCTTCTAGGCTCCAAGATCCTTATTATGCACCGCCAGTATCTAGTATGCCTTCTGCTCGGGATGCTTTTAGCGGCCAGTCCAGCAGACCTGGCTCGAGTCAGTCATAGCATCCATGTTCTCCGAGGGGTTGTTTTGTGTGTGGAGACACTCGCCATATGGTGAGGGATTTCCCAGACTTAGGAGGGGTTCACCTCCACATACTTATCAGCCACCACTTGCTCCACCGGGTCTACAGGCCATGCGTCCAACACTAGCTACCGCCCCACCTGCTCAGCCAGGTCGAGGTGTAGGTCGGGGAGGTCGAGGTTGCCCTAGAGGCGGAGGCCAGGACATGTATTATTCTCTTCTGGCTTGTGCAGAGGTAGTTTCTTCCGACTCTGTCATTGCAGGTATTGTTCCAGTCTGTCATAGATATGCGTCGGTATTATTTTACCCAAGCTCTACATATTTGTATGTGTCCTCTTATTTTGCCCCACATTTGGGTGTATCTCGGGATTTTTTGAGTTCCTCTATTTATGTGTCTACTCCTGTATGAGATTCTCTTATTGTGGATCACGTGTATCGATCGTGTTTGATTGTTCTTAGTGGTTTTGTGACCAGAGCCGATTTATTATTACTTAACATGGTAGATTTTGATGTTATCTTGGGCATAGACAGGTTGTCCCCCCATTATACTATTCTTGATTGTCATGCTAAGACCGTGACACTGTCTATGCAAGGCTTACCATGATTAGAGTGGAGAGGTACCTTAGAGTATACTCCCCGCAGAGTTATTTCATTTCTTAAGGCTCAACGAATGGTTGAAAAGGGGTGTGATGCATATTTAGCTTATGTGAGAGATATCAGTATTGATAACTTTACAGTTGAGTCAGTTCCAGTAGTTAGCAATTTCTCAGATGTTTTTCCAACTGATCTTCCGGGCATGCCGCCAGACAAAGATATTGATTTCGGCATTGATTTGTTGCCGGGCACTCAGTCCATCTCTATTCCTCCATACAGTATGGCTCCTACTAAGTTGAAGGAGTTGAAGGAACAATTGAAGGAGTTTCTTGATAAGGGATTCATTCGGCCTAGTGTTTCACCTTGGGGGGTTCTCCGGCCTTGTTTGTGAAGAAAAAAGATTGTTCTATGCGTATGTGTATTGATTATCACCATCTGAACAAAGTTATAGTGAAGAACATGTATCCATTGCCTCGTATTGATGACTTATTGTATCAGTTACAGGGTTCCAGGGTGTTTTCCAAGATTGACTTACGTTCAAGCTATCATCAGTTGAAGATTTGGGAGCCAGATATCTCGAAGACTGCTTTCAGGACAAGATATGGTCACTATGAGTTTCTTGTTATGTCTTTTGGGCTGACCAATGGCCCAACAGCCTTTATGCATTTGATGCACAGTGTGTTCCAGCCTTATCTTGACTCCATTGTCATTGTGTTTATTGACGACATTCTGGTGTACTGCTGGACTCGGGAGGATCATGAGCAACACCTAAGGACTGTGGTCCAGACTTTGAGAGAAACAAAGTTGTATGCAAAGTTTTCAAAGTGTGAGTTTTGGCTAGACTCAATGTCATTCTTGGGCTATGTAGTATCGAATGATGGGATCAAGGTAGATCTGAAGAAGGTGGAAGTAGTGCAGAGTTGGCCTAGACTATCATTAGCTACGGAGATCTGCAATTTTCTTGGCTTGGCGGGGTATTACCGTCGTTTTGTAGAGGGATTCGCATATACTGCAGCACCTATGACCAAGCTGACCCAGAAGGGTGCTCCGTTCAGGTGGACAGAGAAGTGTGAGGAGAGCTTTCAGAAGTTCAAGATAGCTTTGACTACATCACCAATATTGGTATTGCCTACATGTTCAGGGTCCTACACTGCGTCGCTTAGTGGTCTTGGCGCGATGATGATACAGGACGGTAGGGTGATTGCCTACGTGTCCATACAGCTGAAGGTGCATGAGAAGAACTATCCTATCCACGACCTTGAGTTAGCAGCTATTGTTCATGCCCTTAAAATTTGGCGCCACTATTTGTACAATGTTCCTTGTGAGATTTACACCAATCATCGAAGCTTGCAACATCTGTTCAAGCAAAAATATCATAGCTTGCGTCAGCGGAGATGGTTGGAGCTACTTAAGGACTATGATATCACCATTTTGTATCACTCGGGGAAGGACAATGTGGTGGCCGATGCTTTGAGTCGCCGGGCGGAGAGTTTGGGGAGGTTAGCATATCTTCCAGCAGCAGAGAGACCCTTAGCATTTGATGTTCAGGCCTTAGCCAGCCAGTTTTTAATATTGGATATTTTTGAGCCGAGTCGAGTGGTAACTATTGGGGATGATGGTGCATTGAGGATGCAGGGCAGACTATGAGTGCTTAAAGTAGATGGTTTGCGTGAGTTGATTCTTCAGGAGGCTCATAGCTTGCGGTACTCTATTCATCCGGGTGCCGTGAAGATGTATCCGGACTTGAGGCAACATTACTGGTAGAGGAGGATGAAGAAGTACATAGTGGAGTATGTGGCTAGGTGCCTAAATTGCTAGCAGGTGAAGTATGAGCATCAATGATCGGGTTGGTTGCTTCAGAAGTTAGAGATTCCGGAGTGGAAATGGGAGCGGATCACTATGGATTTCGTTGTTGTTCTCCCACGGACTCAGCGGAGGTTTGATGCAGTTTGGGTGATTGTGGATAGGCTGACCAAGTCAGCTCATTTCATTCATGTGATGAATACATATTCTTCCGAACAGCTGGCTCGAATCTACATCCGCGAGATCGTCAGGCTTCATGGCGTACCGGTATCTATTATATCTGACCGGGGTACGTAGTTTACACCACGGTTCTGGAGAGCCGTACAATAGGAGTTGGGTACTAGAGTGGCGCTAAACACAGCATTTCACCCCCAAACGGACGGACAATCCGAGCGCACTATTCAGATATTAGAGGATATGCTTCGTGCGTGTGTGATGGAGTTTGGAGGGTCATGGGATCAGTTCTTGCCACTTGCAGAGTTTGCCTACAACAACTGTTATTAGTCGAGCATCCAGATAGCACCGTGTGAGGATCTGTATTGTAGGAGGTGTCGGTCCCCAGTGGGTTAGTTCGAGCCGGGCGAGGCCCGATTATTGGGTACAAACTTGGTCCAGGATGCCCTGGATAAGGTGAAGGTGATTCAGGATCAACTTCGCAAAGACCAGTCCAGACAGAAGCGTTATGCGGACCAGAAGATTTGCAATGTTGCATTCATGATTAGAGAGCGGGTCTTGCTCCGGGTATCGCCTATGAAGGGCGTTATGAGGTTCGGGAAGAAGGGCAAGCTGAGCCCAAGGTACATTGGTCCTTTTGAGGTGTTGCGGCATGTTTTGGAAGTTGCTTATGAGATTGGCTTACCTCCTAGCCTAGCAGGGGTTCATCCGGTATTCCATGTTTCTATGCTCCGCACTGTGATCCGGCTCATGTGTTGGATTTCAGCTCAGTCAGTTGGACAAGGATCTATCTTATGTTGAGGATCCAGTGGCTACTTTGGACAGGCAGGTCATAAAGCTAAGGTCAAAGAACATTACTTCAGTAGAGGTTCAGTGGAGGGGTCAGCCGGTCGAGGAGAACTTGGGAGACCGAGCAAGATATGCGCAGCCGTTATCCCCATATTTTCACAACTTCAGAGATGTCCCTATACTCATTCAAGGACGAACGATTGTTTTAAGAGGGGGATGATGTGACGACCCTACCGGTCGTCTTGAGAGATTTTGGAGTGTTTTGGGATACTTAGTCCCTAAAACGAGAGCTTAAGCCTTAGGATTTGGACCGTAGTTGGAACTATGTGAAGACAACTCCAGAATGGAGTTCCGTTAGCTCCGTGAGGTGATTTTGGACTTAAGGGTGTGTCCGGATTGAGTTTTCGATGTCTGTAGCCCTTTTAGGCTTGAAAGGGCGACCGGTAGTGGAATTTTTGAAATCAGGGTCGGATCCCGATTCCGGAAGTTGGAGTAGGTCTGTAGCGTTGAATATGAATTATGTGCAAAATGTGGGGTCAATCAAACGTGGGTTGATAGGTTTCAGCATCGGTTGTCGAATTTGGAAGTTTTAAGTTTCTTAAGTTTGAATCGGAGGATGATTCGTAAATTTAGCATTGTTTGATGTGGTTTTAGGGCTCGACTAGTTTCGTATGGTGTTTTAGGGTTGGTTGGTATGTTTAGTTGAGGTTCCGGGGGCCTCAGGTGTGTTTCTAATGCTTAACAGATTGAGTTTGGGACTTATGCAATTGTTGAAGCTGCTGCACCTGGTGTAATCGCACATGCGCACTTTGGGCCGCAGGTGCGGAGACGCAGAAGTGGCCATGGAGCTGTAGAAGCGATTTTTGCCTTGTCCAGCTGGGGCCGCAGGTGCGGCGCTTGGTCCGTAGAAAGAGATACGTAGAAGTGATCCCAGCCTTTTTAAGTTGTCTTCGCACATGCGATGGATTTTCTGCAGGTGCGGGACCGCAGATGCCATTGAAGGTTCGCAGAAGCGAGATCTCTGGCAGAAAAAGGGTTAAGTGCGAGGATTTGATTGCATTCATTATTTTTGGTCTTGAGAGATCGAAAATAGGCTATTGTTCGAGGAATGTTCAAAGGAATCTTTGGGGTAATGATTCCTAACTTGTTTTTGGTTGTATGCCATTAATCTATAGTTGTTTTCTTCATTAAATTAAGGAAATTGGGTGAGAAAGTTGGGGAAAATGGGGAAACGTTCTTCAATCGAATTTTTGAGTTTTGATATGGATTTAGACATCGGATTCGGATAATTTTGGTACGAGTGAACTCGTGAGTGAATGGGTATTCATATTTGGTGACTTTTATTCGATTCCGAGATGTGGGCCCGGGGAGGTTTTTTAGGGCGATTTCCAATTTCTTGCTTTATCTTTGATTTCAGTAGCTAGATTAGTTCCTTGTAGTTATGTTTATGATATGTAGCTAGATTAGTTCCTTGTAGTTTTTAGGGCCATTCTACGTCAGATTTACGTGGAAAGTGCATCGTTACATATTGATTGAGCTTGGTTCGAGGTAAACGGCTTGCCTAATCTTATGTGGGGGAACTCCCCTTAGGATTTGGTACTATTTTGATATGTGAGCGTCGTGTACGTGAGGTAACGAGTACATACACGGGCTAATTATTGTAAAAACTCGATTTCTGCTAAGTAATAACATGTTTCCTTCTTATTTGAGTCATATCAGCATGTGTAGTATCCTGCTATATTAGAATAACATGCCTACTTGTTTTAATTGTTTATCTGAAGTCCGTGCGGCATGTTTAGTGAATTTTCATGCTTTTCCTTGACTTGTACTTAGTCTAAATTGTAATGATTTCGTGTTGTAGCTGTTGAATTCTATTGTATGAGATTGGTATTTACTTTGGGACTATGAATCGGTATTCCAGGAGATCCCCCTATTTTCTGTATTTACTTTTGGGACTACAGCACGGTATTCCGGGAGATCTCCCTGCATATTTACTTTGGGACTACGAAACGGTATTCCGAGAGATCCCCTGCTTTGCATAATTACTTTGGGATTACGAAAAGGTATTCCGGGAGATCTCCCTGCATATTTACTTTGGGACTACGAAACGGTATTCCGAGAGATCCCCTGCTTTGCATAATTACTTTGGGATTACGAAAAGGTATTCCGGGAGATCTCCCTGCATATTTACTTTGGGACTACGAAACGGTATTCCGAGAGATCCCCTGCTTTGCATAATTACTTTGGGATTACGAAAAGGTATTCCGGGAGATCTCCCTGCATATTTACTTTGGGACTACGAAACGGTATTCCGAGAGATCCCCTGCTTTGCATAATTACTTTGGGATTACGAAAAGGTATTCCGGGAGATCTCCCTGCATATTTACTTTGGGACTACGAAACGGTATTCCGAGAGATCCCCTGCTTTGCATAATTACTTTGGGATTACGAAAAGGTATTCCGGGAGATCTCCCTGCATATTTACTTTGGGACTACGAAACGGTATTCCGAGAGATCCCCTGCTTTGCATAATTACTTTGGGATTACGAAAAGGTATTCCGGGAGATCCCCTGCATATTTATGTTTGGGACTACGAGACGGTATCTCGGGAGATCCCCTGTTGTTATCTCTGTGTACTGAGCTGTTACTTTCTATGATTTCATTCTTGTTAAATTTCAGTCTTTATTTTACTGCGCTATTTCATTCTGCCTTGCTTTATTATATATATACCGTAGGCCCTGACCTGACCTCGTCACTACTCGACCGAGGTTAGGCTTGACACTTACTGGGTACCGTTATGGTATACTCACGCCCTTTCCTGCACATGTGTTTCATATGCAGGTCCAGGTTCTTCCTACCAGCCTCGTTCTTAGTTGCAGTCGCTGCTATCAGAGACTTCAAGAAACATCTGCTCGCGCCCGCAAATTCTCGGAGTCCTCATCTATCCCCCTATGTTCATTCTTCTCATGTTTCTATAAACATTGATGTATAGAACAATTAGATCTTCATAGAAGCTTGTGACTTACGGTGTTTCGGGTCTTGGAAGTGTTATGTATATTTTGAGAGTTAACTATTGTATATGCCGAGCGGCATCTCAATTGCTTATTTAAATCATCTGCTATTGTTAGTTGTTAATTTTTATGAGTTTTATTTCATTTCCACAAAGTGTTACGCTTACCTAATCGTAGAGACTGGGTGCCGTCACGACAATTCACGGAGAGAGGATTTGGGTCGTGACAAACCTCTTGCAAACATACAAAGTAAGACTACGTATAATACGTTAAAATGGCATGGCGTAGCCATTTTTACGGCTGGCTATCCAAACATAGCCACCATCGCTAATGTAATCGATTTCTAGCCATTTTAACTTACAATATATTAGTAAATGACATAATTGCCCTTATCCTTTTTAACATCATGTTTAGTTACTTTTTATTTTTTTATCTCTCTTCTCTTTCTTTTTACAGCAGTGTACGGATTTCGCTTTCGTGAGAGCACTTTCTTCGAATTTAGTCGGGATTAGGTCCAATTTTCTTCAAATTTGTCTGGGTAAGTGTTATTTTAACAATAATGTATTCGAATTTTCATTATTATTGTTGTTCCGTTAGTTTTATATTTGATTTTTGTACTGTTAGCGTTTAAATATTTGTGGTATTTTAACATTTATATTTTGTTTTTCTCTATTTAGTAGTTCGTCTTATTTCTGATACTTTTGTCACTCTGTTATTAGTTTTATGTTGTAATGTTGTAATCGTTGCATAATTTGTTTTGAGAAGTTGTTAAAATATTTTCCTAGTCTCTGTATATTAGGGTTAATTTTCAAGTATTGTTTGCTTCAACTGTATTATAGATTGCTCGAGTTCTTATTAAAACTTGAAATCCAGAACAATGTGCTGGACTTCATATTTAAACAAATTGATTTTTTTGTAATAAATTTAGTTCCAGTATATTATATGCTGAATGAGCTTTATTATATACTGGAGTTCTTTATTTTGAAAATACTTGTTTTTACTGAAAAATTTTAGCTGTTTTTTTTTGTTTTTACATGCTGTATTTGATAGTATTTTTAAATTCTAGACCGGTATTTATTTATGGAGTTTTAGTTTTGTAATAAATTTGGTGTAATATATTATAAGGGAAATCTGTCTTCTGAAGGCTTGTTTCCCAGTATTTTATATTGGATGGTTTTTGATTATGTTTTTTGTTTATGGAGTTTTGTAATAAATTTTGACAAGTATATTATACGGGAAGTCTTTCCTCTGAATGTTTATCCTCTAGTATGTTATACTGGATGATTATTATAATATACTTGAGTTTTATTTGATTCCAGTATATTTTACGGGAAGTCTGCCATCTGTAAGCTTGTTGTCCAGTATGTTATACTAGATGTATTTTGTTTAGACTAGAGTTTTGTTTTATTTGTGATTACCTTTTTTCAATGATTATTTGTTTGTGTTTTTTTTAATATTGCCACGACCCAAAAATCACACCGGTCGTGATGGCGCCTATCCCGATACTAGGCAAGCCGACAACATCAAAAACCCACAATTGTTTTTAAGTTTGAAAATATAATATTTAAACATAATCCACAAGTCTCGCAAATACCTATACAAATACTCCCAAAATCTAGTGTCACTAAGTACATGAGCATCTATACATTACAATTCTGGAAAACATGATCTATAATAATCTGAGACCAAATACAATAAACAAAAAGATAGGGAAGGAGAGACAAGGTCTGTAAAACATGGCAGCTACCTCTGAATCTCCGAAAAATCGACTGTATGAAAGAATCAACACCCACTGTATCCGGGATCACCTGTATCTGCACACGACGTGCAGGGTGTAGTATGAGTACAACCAACTCAGTAAGTAACAATAATAAATAAAGAACTAAAAGTAGTGACGAGCTTCTCAGTTAAGTCCAAATACAATACTTTTCAATATAAAAGAGTAGGCATGCTCTCAAGTTCAACATTTAAGATTTCACTGAAATTTCATATCAAGTTTGACCGAAACAGAAAATAATGTTTTTCCGAAATTTCCAAAATAGTGATATATGACAGCTGGAATGCAGCAAATAATGAAATCAATGCATCGTCTCAGAGTAACAGTCACTCAGTTCTTCCATTCACTCCAACCTCACAGTCACTCTTTCCTCATAGTCACTCTTTCCTCGGCACTCGGTACTCGCACTCGGTAGGTACCTGTGCTCACTGGTGGTGTGTACAGACTCCGGAGGGGCTCCTTCAGCCCACGCGCTATAACAAGCCAATCATGCCATATAACAATGGAACAACAGAGACTGTGATATTGGGCTCTCGGCCTCAAGATGTCATGAAAATCAGCCCAAAATGATAATATGATGCATCAATAAATAACAACAGAGACTGTGATATGATATGAAATGAATGAACATGATTGAGTGTGAAATTACAATTTGAACATATAATTCAACCACAGAAATGACCCCAGTGGGTACCAACAATAACGACATATGCCTAAACATGATTTTTAATACGAATCTTAGCTTAATTTTCTCTAGCACGTAGAGAATGTACAGATATCAACAGATTATTCAACTATAAAGTCCCATGGAATTTAACCAAGTTACAATTCCTACGGTGCATGCCCACTCGCTCGTCACCTAGCATGTGCGTCACCTCAAAACCAATCACATAACACATAATCCGGGGTTTCATACCCTCAGGACCAAACTTAGAACTTAACCCGTGTAATTCTTCATTCCGCTATGCCCTTGCCACAAGAATTGGTTTCTGAAAGCCTCGTATCTCGCCAAAATTAATTCGATTTAATCAATACCAATTATTTTAATTAATTCTATAAGGAAATACTAATTTTCCAATAGAATTTGAAATTAACTCAAAAATCGACCGTGGGGCCCATGTCTCGGAACATGACAAAAGTTACAAAATATGAACGCCCATCCGACCACAAGTCCAACCATACAAATTTCACCAAATTCTGACATCAACTCGACCCTCAACACTCTTTCCATTTTCAACCCAATCTTTACCCATTTGAACTCAACACTCTTTCCATAAACCTTATTGATACGTATAAATAATATTCTTACACCCAAGAATCATACTCTTACTCACCCATCTTTACCCAAACTCGAAATTGAAGATTAAGGGTTAGAACCTTACCTTTTGGGTGAAGATCTTGTGATATTTCCTTGTTGGATTTCAAAGCTTGAACATGATCTTGATGAACAAGGCACTTGAGCTTCTTCCTCTCTCTCGAATACTCTCCCCTTTCTATAAAAACGTCAGATCTTTGCTCCAAAATGAGCTTCAAGGGCTATAAATCGAAGTTGGATTGGGTTATAAAAACCCCCAAAAAATGAAACTCCAGATAGGATATGCGGTCGCATATGCGACCGCATATCGGCCGCGAAATTGGCCTCCAAAACTAGGAAAAACCTTCCTAGGTTTGCGGTCACTATGCGGCCCGCAGACCTGTTCTGCCGTCACATAATAAACCACAAAATAGTTCTGCGGTTGCATAGTCGACCGCGGAATGGAATCCAAAATGGCCCCTTACCTTCCTCATTATGCGGCCATTATGCGGTCCGTAGAGTGATTCTGCGGTCGCATAATGGACCGCAGAAACGCATTTTTCTGCCACAAATTTCCTTTACTCTCCGGTGCATTGTTCAACCCAAAAAGTCCGAGTAAAAACCTTAATTTCCTTAGCAAAACTTCTCCGGGGTCGTTACACATAAGTCAACATCCGGTTAACCTTTCAACTTAAATTCTAAACCTTGGAACTAAGTGTTCCAAAACCTCACCGAACCCGAACTAATTACCCCCGGCAAGTTATATAACAAATGTAAGGCATAAACTGAGTAGTAAATGGAGGAACGGGGTTGTAATACTCAAAACGACCGATCGGGTCATTGCATTCTCCCCCTCTTAAACAAATATTCATCCTCGAACGGGTTTAGAATTATACATAGAGTCTCAAATAGGTGTGGATACTTGCTCTGTATCTCCCGCTCAGTCTCCCAAGTAGCTTCCCTGACTGGCTGGCCTCTGTACTGCACCTTCACTGAACCTATGTTCTTTGATCTCAACTTTCATACCTGCCGGTCTAAAATGGCCATCGACTCCACATCATAAGTCAAATTACCATCCAACTGCACAGTGCTGAAATCTAAAACATGAGACGGATCCCCGACATACTTTCGGGACATAGATATATGAAACACTGGATGAACACTCGAGGCAACGCCAGTTCATAAGCCACATCTACAATATTCTTAAGTACTTCATAAGGCCCAATATATCGAGGGCTCAACTTGCCCTTCTTCCCAAACCTCAACACACCTTTTATGGGTGAAAGTTTGAGCAGAACTTTCTCCCCAACCATGTAAGCAACATCACGGACCTTCCTATCGGCATAATTCTTCTGTCTAGACTGTGCCGTGCGAAGCCGCTCCTGAATCACTTTAACCTTCTCCAAAGCATCTTGAACCAAGTCAGTACCCAATAGCCTAGTCTCACCCGGCTCAAACCAACCCACCGGAAATCGACATCGTCTCCCATATAATGCCTCATACGGAGCCATTTGAATACTCTACTGGTAGGTGTTATTGTAAGCAAACTCCGCGAGTGGCAGAAATTTATCCCAAGAACCTCTAAAATCAATGACACAAGTGCGTAGCATATCCTCAAATATCTGAATAGTGCGCTCGGACTGCCCGTCTGTCTGAGGGTAAAATGTTGTACTTAACTGAACTTGTGTGCCCAATTATCGCTACACTACTCTCCAAAACTGTGATGTAAACTGCGTTCCCCGATCTGAAATGATGGACACCGGCACACCGTGTAGGCAATCAATCTCGCGGATATAAATCTCACCCAATCACTTCGAAGAATGATTGGTACCAACTGGAATAAAATACGCGGACATGGTCAACCGATCTACAATCACCCAAACCGCATCAAACTTCCTCAATGTCCGTGGAAGCCCAACTACGAAGTCCATGGTAATGCGCTCCCATTTCCACTCTGGAATTTCAACTCTTTGAAGTAATCCTCCCGATCTCTGATGCTCGTACTTTACCTATTGTCAATTTAAACACCGAGCTGCAGACCCCACTATATCTTTCTTCATTCGCCTCTACCAATAATGCTGCCTCAAATCTTGATACCTCTTCGCGGCACCTGGATGAATGGAGTACCGCTAACTGTGAGCTTCCTGGAGAATCAACTCACGCAAACATCTACATTAGGCATATATAGCTTGCCCTGCATCCGTAATACACCGTCATCTCCAATAGTGACTTCCTTGGCATCACCATGCCGAACCATGTCCTTAAGGACAAACAGATGGGGGTCATCATACTGGCGCTCTCCAATGCGATCATATAAAGAAGACCGAGAAACCACACAAGTCAAAACTCGAATCGGCTTAGAAACATCCAATCTAACTAAATGGTAGGCCAAGGCCTGAACATCCAAGGCTAAAGGCCTCTCTGCTACCGGTAAGTATGCTAAACTGCCCAAACTCTCCGCCTTATGACTCAAGGCATCGGCCACCACATTAGCCTTTCCGGGATGATAGAGAATGGTGATATCATAATCTTTTAGCAACTCCAACCACCTTCGGTGCTGCAAATTAAGATCCTTCTGTTTAAACATATGTTGTAGACTCCGATGATCGGTATAAACCTCACAATGTACACCATACAAATAATGTCGCCAAATCTTGAAGGCATGAATAATAGCTACTAACTCAAGGTCATGGACCGGATAATTCTTCTCATGTACCTTTAACTGTTTGGACGCATAGGCAATCATCCTACCGTCTTACATCAGCACTGCGCCAAGATCAATACGTGATGCGTCAAAATACACAGTATAAGACCCTGAACCCGTAGGCAACACCAATACTGGAGCTATAGTCAAAGCTATCTTGAGCTTTTGAAAGGTCTTTTTACATTCATCTGACCACCTGAATGGAGCACCTTTCTGGGTCAATTTAGGCATAGGAAATGCAATAGACGAGAAAGCCTCCACGAAGCGACGATAATAACTGGCCAAGCCGAGAAAACTCTGAATCTCAGTAACTGAAGATGGCTAGTTCAACTCTAAACTACCTCTATTTTCTTCGGATAGACCTTAATCCCTTCATTGAACACTATGTGTCCCAAGAATGCTATCGAACTATGCCAGAACTCACACTTAGAGAATTTGGCATAAAGTTTCTCCTCTCTCAGCCTCTGTAGTACAATACTCACGTCTCGTTCATGCTCCTCCTCACAAATATAATAAACACTCCCAAAACCTGGTGTCACTGAGTACATGAACATCTAATATTAATACAAGTATGGAACATACGGTCCATAATAGTCTGAGACCAAATGTAGTAAATAAGGAGATAGGGAAGGAGAGGCAAGGTCTGTGAAATACGGCAGCTACCTCTGAATCTCTGGAAAATCAACTGTGCGAAAGAAATGAACACCCGCTATGGCTGGGAACACCTGAATCTTCACACGAAGTGCACGGTGTAGTATGAGTACAACCAACTCAGTAAGTAACAATACTAAATAAGAATCTGAAGATAGTGACAAGCTACACAGTTATAGATCATTTTCAGTAATTCTAGCAGAGAGTAGACATGCTTTCGATTCCCTAAGTTTAAGTCAAATAAGTTTTATACAGTTCAAGTTCATGTAATCCGGATATAAAATCTTTTATAGAATTTCACAACAATGACAGATAGCAACTAAGTGCAACAACAAATGCAAAGCAAGTACAACCTCTCAAGGCAACAGTCACTCCACTCATCACAATAACTCAACCACTCAGCTCTCAGCCGTCAGCCCTCACACTTAATAGGTACCCGCACTCACTCGGGGTGTACAAACTCCGGAAGGGGCTTCTACAGCACAAGCGCCATAATCTGCACGTACAACTCACGCACTGCACGGACAACTCACGTATTATAGTATCGTTACCTCACCGACAGGCCCTCGGCCTTACTCAGTCCTTAACCTCTCTAAGTCTCTCGGGCTCTCGGAAATCACAAAGATCAGCTTAAACAAAGATAACATAGTGTATCAACAAATATCAAGAAAGACTGAGGTATGATACATAAGTAAAATCATAACTGAGTACAAGACAACAATTAGCAAATAATTCAACAAGTACACGACCTTTGTGGGTCCCAACAGTACTATCACATAGCCTAAGCATGTTTTATAACATGATTTATAGTCAAATTGCTTCAACACATAGAGAGCATATAGCTAAAAACAAATTATTCAACTTTACAGTTTAATGGGATGGACCAAATCACAATCCCCTTGGGGCACGCCCACACGCGTGTCACCTAGCATGTGTGTCACCTCCAAAACAATCACATGATACAAAATCCAGGGTTTCATACCCTCAGGACCAGATTTATAAATGTTACTTACCTCATGCCGTGAAATTCTTATTCTGCAATGTCTTTTCCTCGTGAATTGGCCTCTAAATACCTCGAATCTAGACATAAATAATTCAATTCAGTCAATAAAATGTATTGGAATTAATTTCATAAGAAAATACTAATTTTCCATGAAAATCTAAAATTTAGCTCAAAAATCACCCGTGGGGCCCACATCTCGGAATACGATGAAACTCACAAAATCCGACAACCCATCCAATTACACATTCAACCATATAAATTTCACTCAAATCTGACTCCGAATCGATATTCAAATCTCAAAAATTTATTTTGTGAAATTGTAGAAAATTCCCCTGATTTCTCTCAAAAACATCAATATTCTAACGCCGAAAACCAGGATTAATTCATGAAATATAATCACAAGGGTGTCAAAAACACTTACCCAAAGTTGTGTAGAAAGATTCCTCCCCAAAATCGCCCAAATAGAGCTGCAAAATCCGAAAATGGTGAAAAATAACGAAACCCTAAACTTAAAGGGTTCTGCCCAGCACCTTCGCAGATGCGGTCAAGAGGTCGCACCTGTGACTCCTGCATCTGCGGAAATGTGGGCGCATTTGCGAGCCAGACTGCTTCTGTGGAAAGCCAAGCACAGATGCGACTCCGCATCTGCGTAAAAATTGCACACCTGCGAGAACTGCCCAACCAGCACTCCCTCGCTTCTGCAACCTCATCGTCGCTTATGCGACCATCGCACCTGCGAGTCCATTTCCGTAGGTGCAAAAATACCAGAAGCAAAATTTCCAGCAGTGGTCTTAAGTCTGAATTGATCTGTTAAGCATCCGAAACTCACCCGAGCTCCCCTGGACCTCAACCAAATATACCAACGAGTCGTAAACCCTCATACGAACTTAGTGTAGTCTTCAAATCACATCCAACAATACTAAAAATACGAATCACACATAGATTCAAGCCTAATGTACTTTGAAACTTCCAATTTCTACAAATGATGCCGGAACCTATCAGATTACGTCCGATTGACCTCACATTTTGCACACAAGTCATAAATGACATAACGAAGGTAATCAAATTTTTAGAATCGGATTCTGACCCCGATATCAAAAAGTCAACCCCCTTGTTAAACTTTCCAAAATTTAACTTTCGCCATTTCAAGCCTAATTTCTCTACCGACCTCCAAATAAGTTTTCGGACACTCTCCTAAGTCCAAAATCACCATACTGAGCTAATGAAATCATCAAAATTCAGATCCGAGGTCATTTACAAATAAGTCCACATCCAATCAACTTTTCTAACTTAAAATTTCAATTATAAGACTAAGTGTCTCGTTTCACTCCGAATTCCTTCCGGACCCGAACCAACTAAACGATAAGTCATAAAACAACTATAAAGCATAAATTAAGCAGTAAATAAGGAAACGGAGTTGTAATACTCAAAATGACCGGCCGGGTTGTTATAGTAATGAACGAGCTTCCAAAGATACTCCACTCTTAGAAGCTAGCAGTGCTTATATTGTTTCCCTTCTTATGGAACGATTGATGTTGGTGTAACTTCTCTTATTATTATGTTATCAATGTTGTTGGTACTTCCTGATTCTTATAAGATCCTTGATGAAGAGTGAATTCTAATAACGTGTACGGAGGATACCGACCTTACGGCACTCCAAAAGGTTCAAAATGTGATTCCAATGAGTCCAGCATACATCATATATATGTATCTATTTTACTCTACCAAGACACGCTATAGTCGGTCAGGTACGAAACCTATTATGCAACCACTGATCAGTTAGTTTTTACCGAGCTCCATGTGGCCGGGTACGATTCTACCGAGCCTTATGATGCCGGGTACATTTTTACCGAGCCTATTCTGGCTGGGTACTAAATGATGATGATGATGCCCACAGAGGTGAATGTTTTAAATGTTTATGTATATATATGTATGTATCATGCATTTCATGTCAGTAGCCCTTAGAGGTACCCATATGTTACAGGTTGTATATTCTCTATCCCTGTTTACATTATTGTTCTTACTTATGCTTTCCTATCTTACATACTCAGTTCTTTATTCGTACTGGCGTCCTTTTTATTTTTGGACGCTGCATGTCGTGTTGCAGGTCCTGGTAGATAGGTAGACGCAGCTCCCCCACCACAGTAGGCTGCCCAGTTTAGCAGTTATTGGCGAGATCCCTTTTTCGAACTTGCCGTGGTCTTGGTATGCAATGTTTTATAGACATTATGGGTATGTCGGGGCCCTGTTCCGGAAATGTTGCAGCACTTATGTTCCTTTATAGGCTCATAGACAGGTGTCGACTTATGTATGGTTTGGAATGCCCCGTCGGCTGATTTTTGTTGTATTGTCTTTCATGGCAGCATGGTAGCTCGTACTTTATGCATAGCTTCATGGCAGCCTTGTCGGCCCATGTTATATATGTTCATGCCATTATCTTTCATTACTGGTTGTTTAGGATTCATGTCTACTATTTATATTATTCTCGTCGGCCTTTATAGATAACAATAAAGGTAAGATAAAATGTGCGTTGGTACTCGGCAGGTATGGCCCGAGTGCCAGTAATGGCCCCTCCAGTTTGGGTCGTGACAAACTTGGTGTCAGAGAAAGTCTATCCTAGGGGTTGTCTATGAGCTGTGTCTAGTAGAGTCTTGATTATGGATGTGTAGTGCGCCATATTTATAATCAAGAGGCTACATGACATCTAGGGTTGTTGCATTCTTTCTTAATCTAGATCGTGCATATAGTTGAGTCATAAGTCTTCGTCTCTAATAGTCACCTTGTTTTCTTTCCGTGATGCCTTCGACTAGGAAGCAAGCGATTAGTAGACGACTTGATACAACTGCGGGAGAGGGTACCAATCAGGTGCCTCCAGCCAGAGTAGGCCAAAGTGAGGCTCAGAGTGAGATACCGTCTCATAACTCATCTACTCCGCCTTCTCCAGAAGATATTAGGAGGCACCCAGCACCACAGTTCCACCGTCTGGCACTACAGACCAAGATATGTAGAGTGCAGTGCAGTTCTTAACTAGCTTGGTAGCTGCTTAGGCTCAGAGGTAGAATATTGATGCTGCTGATAAATCGGTTAGTGCGAGATTTTGTGATTTTATAAATCTAGACCCTCCAGTGTTTACCGGATCAGACCCCAAGGAAGACCCGCAGAGTTTTATTGATCAGGTTCATCATACACTGCGAGTTATGCATACTAGTGATACGGAGGCAGTAGAGTTGGCTTCTTATCGGTTATGGGATTTAGTGGTTTTCTAGTATGATAGTTGGGAGAGATCTAGGGGTCCGAACACTCCTCCAGCTGTGTGGAAGGAATTTTCTAAGGCCTTTCTTCGTCGCTACTTGCTAGTTGAGATACGACGAGCTAGAGCTGATAAGTTCTTGAACCTTCGATAGGGTAATATAAGTGTGCGAGAGTATAGTATGCTGTTTGATTCTTTAGCAAGGTATGCTCCCCATATGGTAGCCGTGATGAGCGATAGGGTGCACTTGTTTGTGAACGGGTTGGGACAACATCTGATAAATGAGTGCACGATAGCCTCCTTGGTAGAGGGCATGCATATTTCCCGTATTAAGGCTTATGCCCAGACATTAGAGGATCGTAAGAGCCAGCAAAGGGCAGATGGGGAGCAGGATAGGGGCCAGCATAAGAGGGGAGGTTTGCAGCGTATTCTGGTGACTTCAGAGGTAGTATCACGCCCCAGTCTTCGAGGAGTTCGGCGCCACCTGTAGCTAGTGCTCCTCCACAACTTCAGAGTTCTCTGTATGATCGATTTACCTATTCTGCTTCAGGTCAGAGTTCGCGGGCAACATGCTCACAATATCATAGGGATACTAGTCAGACGAGACCCCCAACACCTTGTTGTGATCAGTGCGGCAAGTCCCACTTTGGACTGTGACCTCAAGTCCGATGCGTGATATTCTTTCGGATAGCCTTTCCATATAATGCGGGATTGTCCTAACAGAGGAGGTGATGATATGGCTCAGCCGACTGGATCTGTGTCTGGTTCTTCGTCATCAGTTCGACCTCCAACATGGGGTTTTCAGCAGTCGACAGGTCATGATAAAAGTAGAGGTGCAGTGACGAGTTTGAGTGGTACTCAAAATCGAACCTATGCTCTAGTAGGTCGATAGGAGCTTGAGTCATTTCCGGATGTTGTTACAGGTATATTGCCGGTGTTTTCTTATGATGTATATGCGTTGATTGATCAGGGATCTACATTATCATATATTACACCCTTTGTGGCTAATAAGTTTAGCGTTGAACCTGAATTGATAAGTAAACCACTTGTGGTATCTACTCCGATAGGAGATTCTGTGATTGCTAGAAGGGTATAAAGAGGTTGCACAATGATGATTTGTAGTCGTCAAACCGCTGCAAATTCATTTGAGTTAGAAATGGTTGATTTCGATGTAATAATGGGAATAGACTGGTTAGCCTCATGCTATGCAAATGTTGATTGTCGTACGAAGATGGTTAGGTTTCAGTTTCCTGGTGAACCCGTCATCGAATGGAAGGGGAACATTGCTACGCCAAACGGTAGGTTTATTTTCTATCATTAGGCAAGAAAGATAATATCAAAAGGTTACATTTATCATCTCATTCGCGTTAGGGATGCGGAGGCAAAGCCACCTACTCTACAATCAATCCCCGTGGTCAATGAATTTCCAGATGTTTTCCCAGATGAACTCCCAAGCCTTCCTCTTAAAAGGGAGATTTAGTTTAGAATTGATGTGTTTCATGACACTCAACCTATCTCTATCCCTCCATACAGGATGGCCCCGGTAGAGTTGCGAGAGTTGAAGGCGGAGTTGAAGGGCTTACTGGATAAAGGCTTCATTAGGCCTAGCATTTCACCTTAAGGTGCGCCAGTCTTGTTCGTGCAAAAGAAAGTCGGGTCATTAAGGATGTGTATCGATTATCGACAGTTGAATAAGTTTACTATAAAGAACAAGTATCCACTTCTAAGGATTGATGACCTGTTTGACCAACTCCAGGGTGCCAAGTATTTCTCCAAGATTGACTTACGTTTAAGGTATCATCAAGTGAGGGTTAAGGAGAAGGATATTCCCAAGACAGCCTTTCGAACAAGATATGGGCACTTTGAGTTCTTGGTGATGTCGTTCGGTCTAACAAATGCCCCAACAGCTTTTATGGATCTCATGAATAGTGTATTCAGGCCCTATCTTTACGTGTTCATTATCGTTTTCATTGATGACATTCTGGTGTATTCTTGTTCAAAGGCGGAACATGAGAGCCACTTGCGGATAGTATTACAGACCCCTTCAGGATCATAAGTTATATGCTAAGCTCTACAAATGTGAATTCTGGCTGAACTCAGTAGCATTCCTTAGCCATGCGATATCTGGCGAGGGTATTAGTGTCGACACTTAGAAGATCGATGAAGTAAAGAAATGGCTGAAACCTACAACACCGTCAGAAGTCCGCAGCTTCCTGGGTCTAGCAGGATATTATAGGCAGTTTGTAGAAGGGTTTTCCTCTATATCAGCACCATTGACTAAGTTAACACAAAAAGCTACCAAGTTCCAATGGTCTGATGTTTGTGAATGTAGTTTTCAGGAGCTAAAGAATAGATTGACATCTACACTAGTGCTCACTCTCCCAGAAGGAACGGAAGGTTATGTGGTATATTATGATGCCTCAGGTTTAGTTTTGGGGTGCGTATTGATGCAACGTGGGAAGGTGATTGCTTATGAATCGAGAAAATTGAAGAAGCATGAAGAGAGTTATCCGACCCATGATTTGTAATTGGCTGCAGTAGTATATGCTTTGAAGACATGGCGACACTACTTATATTGCGTCCATGTTGATATCTACACAGATCACAAAAGTTTGCAATACATCTTCAAGCAGAAGGAGTTGAATTTGAGGCAGCGTAGGTGGCTTGAATTACTAAAAGACTACGACATCGAGATATTGTACCATCCCTGTAAAGCCAATATTGTGGCAGACGCTCTCAGCCGTAAGTCAATGGGAAGCTTAGTACACATTGAGGCAGGTAGACAAGGGTTGACTAAAGAGCTTCACTAGCTAGCCAATATGAGAATCAAATTGTTAGACTCTGATGACGGAGGTGTTACTGTACAGAATACAGAAGAATCATCTTTGGTAGAGGAGGTAAAAGCACGGCAATATGAAGATCCTACCTTAGTAAGATTGAGAGAAGGCATACAACAATGTAAGATTACAGCTTTCGAGATCGGAGGAGACGGGGCACTAAGATACTAGGTCCGATTATGTGTGCCTAATATGACAGGGTTGCGAGAGAAGATTATGATTGAGATTCATCAGTCCCGATATTTTATCCATCCTGACTCGACAAAGATATATCATAACGTTAAGGATAAGTATTGGTGGGATAACATGAAGAAGTCTATTGCAGAATTTGTAGCCCAGTGTCCTAATTGTCAACAAGTAAAGATTGAGCATCAAAAACCCGGTGGATTGATTCAGAATATAGAGATTCCGACCTGGAAATGCGATGTGATTAATGTGGACTTCATTATTGGATTACCTTGCTCTTATCATAAGTTTGATTCCATCTGGGTGATAGTCGACTTACAAAATGTGCCCATTTTCTGCCAGTTAAGACAACTTACACGGCTGAAGATTATGCGAAGTTATATATCAAGGAGAATGTTTGGCTTCATGGTGTGCCGGTAGCTATTATAACAGACCGAGGAGCTCAATTTACGACTAACTTTTGTAGGTATTTTCAGAAGGGTTTAATAACATAAGTGAATCTCAACACTGCATTCCATCCGCAGACTGACGGACAGGCTGAACGTACCATTCAGACACTTAAAGATATGCTACGAGCATGTGTTCTAGCTTTCAAGGGAATTGGATTGACTATCTGGCACTTATAGAATTTGCCTACAATAATAGCTACCATTCCAGTATTAAAATGGCTCCGTACGAGGAACTGTAAGGGAGGAGAAGTAAATCACTAGTTGGATGGTTTGAAGTCAATGAGACAGAATTATTTGGGCCAGATTTGATTCACCAAGCCATTGAGAAGGTGAAAATGATACAAGAGTGACTGAGAATGGCACAAAGCAGGCAAAAGTCTTATTCCGATGTTCGACGTTGTGATCTGGAATTTGAGGTTAGTGATTGTGTTTTCCTGAGGATCTCACCGATGAATCGTGTTATGCATTTTGGGAAGAAGGTTAAGCTTAATCCGCGGTATATCGGGCCATACAAAATTCTTCGACGAATTGGACAGGTTGCTTATGAGTTAGAATTTCCATCCGAATTGGAATTTGTTCACCTGGTATTGCATGTATCTATGTTGAGGAAATTTATTGGAGACCCTTCTTGGGTCGTCCCTATCACAGATGTACAAGTTACAGAGGATCTATCATATGAAGAAGTGCCAGTGGCTATATTAGACCGACAAGTCCGCAAGCTGAGAACAAAGGATGTAGCTTCCGTCAAAGTATTATGGAGGAACAAGAATATGGAAGAAATGACATGGGAAGCAGAAGAGCGGATGAAGTCTAAATACCCTTACCTGTTCCAGAATGAAGATAACGAGGATGCCGAAGGAGCGCAGGATGCATTAGAAAGTGAAACGGCTCTATGAGGTAAGCAATAACTTGAGAATACTCTTCCTTAATACAGAATGGTGATATGCAGATAATCTACATGTCCATAATGCTTTGTATAGCCTTGTGAGGCCATACGTTGGGTTTAACTGGTTGCAAGTTTGGCTAGTGTCCATTTTATAGGGGAAACGCGGCCAGAAAGTTTCGTTGGAATCCACGATGAGTAAGACTCCCCATAAACCCTTACATTCAAGGACGAATGTTCCTAAGGGTGGGAGGGTGTTACAACCCATATTCAAGTACGTTTGTGTATGCCATAAGTTAGTCGACTTCAATCCGAGAAGAGAATACCTTTGAGATGATAAGAGGTTAATCCTATTGGTCTTAAATGATACAAGAGTGTATAAGAGTGGTTAACAAGTATTAGAAATTAAACAAAATAAGGATGTTGTAACCCTTATATTTGGGTAAACCTAGAGGTTCTTAATATTCTCAAGAGTTTGTGTTTTAAGGTATTTGAATCATATAATATCCGTATCATAAGTCGTGAAGTCAAACGAGTTATGAAAGAAAAGTCGACAAAAGTTGTCACAACTTGCGTTCATAATTTTACTTAAACTTTAGGTCAAATGTTAATAAGCCTTTCTCTCACTTTACTTGGAATTACGGGTCTAGTTTCCAATGCATTATACCATTTGTCGATACGATCTCGGAGTAGAGAGATATTCGCAGTTTTGCGAGACTGCGCCAAACAGCTCTCTATAGGGCCCACATAGGCGGTTTAAGGCATATGGATATATATAAGATACCTCAACCCCGTTTTAAGTCATTAGTTTTCAGTATATTCAGACCTTAGAACCCTAAAAATACTCTCTCAAGTTTCTGTCATGATCCAAGACCCAAACAAAGGTCAAACAACACAAATCAAGTGTCGGGAATCCTGTGGCACTAGTTAGTTTCTTGTTCTTCTTGTTATTGCTGACTTTTTTGTTGTTCCAGATCATTTGGGAGGTTGTTTTAAGTGGTTTATTTTCTTTATATACTCCTTCAAGTTTTTAATATCAACCCTAGGTGATTTAAAGTCTTCTAAAGTGATTCTAGTGCCGAAAAACTCTAATTGATTGCTAGTTTCGCTTCCTTGTTCTTGTGGAAGCATTGGAGGGATATTTCGTGGATAATTAAGGTCAAATTGGAGTTGTTATTTCTTTTTAAAGTTAAGGAACCTCTTACCCTACATGTAGTTAGGATTATCCAAGTTACGGCTAAGTCGTTGAAGCTAGAACTTGTGAGATATATATCGAAAGGCTTGTTAGTAATGTTGGTGGACTGTTTTGTGAGGCTCAATATGATTATTATTGATGCTGTTTGGTATTTTTGGTGGTTGTTTTAACTTTTGGGAAGTCATATAAATAGGGGAGGTGCTGTTCATTTCATCATAAAATAGTTTGTGGTCGATACATAATAGTTACAACGCTTAAACAATAACGATAGTATCATTTCTCTTATTGTAGACTAAGGAGTCATGACATTCGCATAGCTTGAGGTTGGTCAGTATATACAAGGTATATAAGGCTATCCCTTTCCTTCTTTTGCACGTATCCGATTGTACATAATGTAATGAACGAGCTTCCAAAGATACTCCACTCTTAGAAGCTAGCAGTACTTACATTGTTTCCCTACTTATGGAAAGATTGATGTTGATGTTACTTCTCTTATTCTTATGTAATCAATGTTATTGGTACTTCCTGATTCTTATAAGATTTTTGATGAAGAGTTAATCCTAATAACGTGTACGGAGGATACCGACCTTACGTTACTCCGAAAGGTTCAAAATGTGATTCCAATGAGTCCAGCACATCATATATACGTATCTATTTTACTCTACCCAGCCGCACTATAGTCGGCCGGGTACGGCACCTATAGTGTAACCACTGATCAGTTGGGTTTTACCGAGCTCCACGTGGCCGGGTTAGATTCTACCGAGCCTTATGATAGCCAAGTATACTTTTGCTGAGCCTATTACGGCCGGGTACTATATGATGATGATGATGCCCATAAAGGTGTATGCTTTAAAAGTTTATGTATAGATATGTATTTATCATGCATTTCATGTCAGTAGCTATCAGAGGTACCCAAATGTTACAGGTGGTATATTCTCTATCCTTGTTTACATTTTTGTTCTTACTTATGCTTTTCTGCCTTACATGCTCAGCACTTTATTCGTACTGACGTCCTTTTTATTTGTAGACGCTGCATGTCGTGCTGTAGGTCCTGGTAGACGGGTAGAGAATGTACAACCTATAATATCTGGATACCTCTGAGAGCTACTGATATGAAATGCATGATACATACATATAAGTTTTATCATAAGTTTGATTCCATCTTAGTGATAGTTGATCGATTTACAAAATGTGCCCATTTTCTGCCAGTTAAGACAATTTACACGGCTGAAGATTTTGTGAAGTTCTATATCAAGGAGATTGTTAGGCTTCATGGTGTGCCGGTATCTATTATATTAAACCGAGGAGCTCAATTTACATCTAACTTTTGGAGGTATTTTCAGAAGGGTTTAATAACACAAGTGAATCTCATCACTGCATTCCATCCGCAGACTGATGGACAGGCTGAACGTACCATTCAGATACTTGAAGATATGCTACAAGCATGTGTTCTAGCTTTCAAGGAAATTGGATTAACCATCTGACACTTATAGAATTCGCCTACAATAATAGCTACCATTCCAGTATTAAATGGCCCCATACGAGGCATTATACGGGAGGAGATGTAGATCACCAGTTGGATGGTTCGAAGTCAATGAGACAGAAGTATTTGGGCCAGATTTGATTCACCAAGCCATTGAGAAGGTGAAAATGATACAAGAGTGACTGAGGACGGCACAAAGTAGGCAAAAGTCTTATTCCGATGTCCGACGTCGTGATCTGGAATTTGAGGTTGGTGATTGGGTTTTCCTGATGATCTCACCGATGAATGGGGTTATGCATTTTGTGAAGAAGGGTAAGCTTAATTCGCGGTATATCGGTCCATACAAAATACGTCGACGAATTGGACAGGTTACTTATGAGTTAGAATTGCCATCCGAATTGGAATTTGTTTACCCGGTATTCCATATATCTATGTTGAGGAAATGTATTGGAGACCCTTCTTGGGTCTTCCCTATCAAAGATGTACAAGTTACAGAGGATCTGTCATATGAAGAAGTGCCAGTGGCTATATTAGATCGACAAGTCTGCAAGCTGAGAACAAAGGAAGTAGCTTCCGTCAAAGTATTGTGGAGGAACAAGAATATGGAAGAAATGACATGGGAAGTAGAAGAGGAGATGAAGTCTAAATACCCTTACCTGTTCCAAAATGAAGATAACGAGGATGCTGAAGGAGCTCAGGATGCATTAGAAAGTGAAACGGCTCTATGAGGTAAGCAATAACTTGAGAATACTCTTCCTTAATACAGAATGGTGATATTGAGATAATGTACATGTCCATAATGCTTTATATAGCCTTGTGAGGCCATACGTTGGGTTTAACTGGTTGCAAGTTTGGCTAGTGTCCATTTTATAGGGGAAACGCGGCAGGAAATTTCCGTTGGAATCCACGATGAGTAAGACTCCCCATAAACCCTTACATTCGAGGACGAATGTTCCTAAGGGGGGAGGTTGTTACAACCCATATTCATGTATGTTAGTTCATGCCGTAAGTTAGTCGGCTTAAATCCGAGAAGATATTATCTTTGAGATGATAAGAGGTTAATCCTATTGGTCTTAAATGATACAAGGGTGTAGAAGAGTGGTTAACAAGTATTAGAAATTAAACGAATCAAGGATGTTGTAACCCGTATATTTGGATAAACCTAGAGGTTCTTAATATTCTCAAGAGGTCGTGTTTTAAGGTATTTGAATCATATGATATCCGTATCATAAGTCTTGAAGTCAAACGAGTTATGAAAGAAAATTCGACAAACGTTATCACAACTTACGTTCATAATGTTACTTAAACATTAGGTCACATGTTACTAAGACTTTCTCTCAATTTACTTGGAAATACTGGGTGATATACCTTCAAAATTTAATATCTATGGGTCTAGTTTCCAACGCATTAAACCGTTTGTCGATACGATCTCGGAGTAGAGAGATATTCGTATTTTTGCGAGACTGCGCCAAGCAACTCTCTATGGGGTCCACATAGGCGGTTTAAGATATATAGATATATATAAGATACCTCAACCCCGTGTTAAGTCATTATGTTTCAGCATATTCAAACCTTAGAACCCTAAAAACACTCGCTCAAGTTTCGCTCATTATCTAAGACCCAAACAAAGGGCAAACAACACAAATCAAGGGTCGGGAATCCCGTGGCGCTAGTAAGTTTCTTATTCTTCTTGTTGTTGCTGACTTTTGTGTTGTTCCAGCTCGTGTGTGGGGTTGTTTTAAGTGGTTTATGTTCTTTAAATACTCCCTCAAGTTTTTATATCAACCCTAAGTGATTTCAAGTCTTCTAAAGTGATTCTAGTGCAGAAAAACCCTAATTGATTACTAGTTTCGCTTCCTTGTTCTTGTGTCAGCATTAGAGGGATATTTCATGGATAATTAAGGTCAAATTGGAGTTGTTATTTCTGTTTAAAGGTAAGGAACCTCTTACCCTACATGTATTTATTACTATCCAAGTTACGGCTAAGTCGTTGAAGCTAGAACCTGTGAGATATATATCGAAAGGCTTGTTAGTAATGTTGTTGGTTGGTGGACTATTTTG
This sequence comes from Nicotiana otophora, assembly GCA_000715115.1. Taxonomy (NCBI): domain Eukaryota; kingdom Viridiplantae; phylum Streptophyta; class Magnoliopsida; order Solanales; family Solanaceae; genus Nicotiana; species Nicotiana otophora. The sequence continues at coordinate 267,092 of AWOL01S0017773.1, forward strand.
TGAGGCTCAATATGATTATTATTGATATTGTTTGGGCTTTTTGGTGGTTGTTTTAACTTTAGGTAAGTCATATAAATAGGGGAGGTGCTGTCCGTTTCATCATAAAATAGGTTGTGGTCGATACATAATAGTTACGACGCTTAAACTATAACGATAGTGTCATTTCTCTTATTGTAGACTAAGGAGTCGTGACATTTGCATAGCTTGAG
>AWOL01S0017773.1:268590-303312 GCA_000715115.1 Nicotiana otophora
GTATATACAAGGTATGTGAGGCTATCCCCTTCATTCTTTTGCACGACTCCGATTGTACATAATGTAATGAACGAGCTTCCAAAGATACTCCACTCTTAGAAGCTAGCAGTACTTACATTATTTCCCTTCTTATGGAACAATTGATGTTGATGTTACTTCTCTTATTCTTATGTTATCAATGTTGTTAGTACTTCCTGATTCTTATAAGATTTTTGATTAAGAGTAAATCCTAATAACGTGTATGGAGGATACCGACCTTACGTAACTCCGAAAGGTTAAAAATGTGATTCCAATGAGTCCAACACGCATCATATATATATGTATCTATTTTACTCTACCGAGCCACGCTATAGTCGGCCGGGTACGACACCTATCGTGCAACCACTGATCATTTGGGTTTCACCGAGCTCCACGTGGTCGGGTACGATTCTACCAAGCTTTATGATGGCCGGGTACATTTTTGCCGAGCCTATTATGGCCGGTTACTATATGATGATGATGATGCCCACAGAGGTGTATGTTTTAAAAGTTTATGTATATATATGTATGTATCATGCATTTCATGTCAATAGCCCTCAGAGGTACCCAGATGTTACATGTTGTATATTCTCTATCCCTGTTTACATTTCTTACTTATGCTTTCCTGCCTTACATACTCAGTACTTTATTCATACTAACGTCCTTTTTATTTGTGGACGCTTCATGTCGTGCTGCAGGTCCTAGTAGACAGGTAGACGCAGCTCCCCCACCAAAGTAGGCTGCCCAGTTCAGCGGTTATTGGCGAGATCCCTTTTTCGGACTTGTAGTGGTCTTGGTATGCATTTTTATTATTGACATTATGGGTATGTTAGGGCCCTATTCCAACAATGTTGCAGCACTTATGTTCCTTTAGAGGCTCATAGACAGGCATCGATTCATTTATGGCTTGGAATACTTTGTCGGCTGATTTTTGTTGTATAGTCTTTCATGGCAGCGTGGTAGCTCGTACCTTATACATAGCTTCATAACAGCTTTGTCGGCCCATGTTATATATGTTCATGCCATTATCTGTCATTGTTGGTTGTTTAGAATTCATGTCTATTTGTATATTGATCTCGTTGGCCCTTATAGATAACAAGAAATATTAGATAAAATGTGTGTTGGTGCTCGACGTGTATGGCCCGAGTGCCAGTCATGGCCCTCCAGTTTGGGTCGTGACAAAAATCATAGACGACGAAGAACTTTGTGTTTCTTTTCCATGGGTCAGTTTCTGTTTTGATGAGTTTATTGATAATATGTCGCATCTTCTAACAACTTATTAAGTGAAAAAGAAACCAATTGGTCGGATCCCATCTTATACGACGCTCGGATTCCCATTTTTGTTCAATGTATGGATAATGGAAGTGTTTAATGATTTCCGTCAATTTTTAAAACATGAGGATTGGGGGCCAATTAAGATGTTGTCTTACTCAAGCATGGGATGTCCAAAATATGACACACTTTATAATGATTTCTTTACAAATGCAAGTGTAAGTTAATAGTATTTGACTTTTTATCATATTTCTTTGCTCATATATTTTGTTTTAATCTAATTATTTATCTTTTTGTTTATTTAATAGAAGTTTAAGGTTTTCAAGGTGAATCCATCATATCATCTCCAACATTAATCAAAAGTTAATGTTAGCGACATTGTGAATGTAAGTTGTTGTTTCTCTGATTTTAATTAGTCTTGCTTTTAATTAACTTCTACTATCATATACTAGATTTTGATTCTGATAACTTGCATTTCAAATTTTGGTTGTTGTATATTATTCCGGGAGTCTATTCTCAGAAGCATTATTTTCTATTTTTTTTCTACTGGAAAGTAAAATATACTCGATCAGTATAATTTACTATTCAGTATTACACTCTATGAGAGATATACTATATGAGTATAATATACTAGATTAGTATGGTATACTGGATGAGCATAATATATTCGATTAGTATAATATGCATACTGCATAAGTATAATATACTCGATCAGTATAATATACTGGATTAGTATAATATACTCGATCAGTATATTATACTGGATGAGTTTAATATTGTTTTCTTAGTATATGTTACACTAGATTAGTATAATATATATACTAGATGATTATCATATACTTAATCATTTTAATATACTTTATGAGTTTAATATATTCATACAATATACTTGATTAGTATAATATACTCGATCAGTATATTATACTGGATGAGTTTAATATTGTTTTCTTAGTATATGTTACACTAGATTAGTATAATATATATACTAGATGATTATCATATACTTAATCATTTTAATATACTTTATGAGTTTAATATATTCATACAATATACTTGATTAGTATAATATACTAGATGACTATAGTATACTCAACTATAAAATATACTGGATTAGTATAATTTACTCTATCAGTATATTATACTAGATGAGTATAATACACTCGATCAGTATAATATACTAGATTAGTATAATATACCAGATAACCATAATATACTCTTTAAGTATATGATATGGATAAGTATAATATATTTGATTTCACCATGATTTTAAATTCTAATAACTTACAATATAAAATTATATGCTAGCATTCTTGAATTATTTTTACGCTCGATAAGAATGTTCTTCTGATAAGATGCTGAAATTCTTAGCAGAGAAACTAAAACTTTCATTTTTCTTTTCTTTTCAAAGTGTATTAGCCAAAGTTGAAGACAATATACATGCAGATCAGGTTAAGTTTTATAAAAAGATGAAGAAAAATACTAAAGCTACTCGAAAAAAGATGAAGACACATGTTGATAAGTCTGTTAAGGTAATTAACTAGTTTGGTACTTTTTTTTAGTATTGATTTTGTTGGTATAATAATATATTGTATGTTTATATTATTTATTTATTGTTATAGGTTATTAATGAGAAGCTTGATATAATTTTAGAATTCATTCGAAATTTTAATGAAGGAAGTAAACAGAAATACCATCATGGCTTGTAGAATGATGAAGATGAAAGGAATGAATTAAGAGATTGTTCCAGCTTTTCAAAGGAAAAAAGCGACAAAAGTAATGAACATGGAAATAGTTAAAGTAATGAACCAGGAGATGATATTGATGGAGAGAAATATTCTGATAGAGATATTGATTAAAATTCTTTAGGTAGTGATGATGGTGGAGAGAATTATTCTAATAGAGATTCTGCTCATTTGTCGGGTGACAAACAGGATGAACAAGAGGAAGATGTTGATTTACAAAAACAGGGTGAACAGTGCAATAAATAATTTGAGGAGACAAGGCCTTCTATTTCAATGTCAGCAATCATGGATATTGAGTCGGTCCGCGGAAGACCAAATAAATAAGCTGCTCATAAAGGTCGAGCACATTTTAGTTCAATTCCATCAACCATGGATATTGATTCAGTTCATGGAGCACAAAATAAAGAAGTTACTGATGAAGCTGCAGCAGCTAGTGAAAATTTAGTGAAAGGTCCTTGTGATGAAGTAAGAGCAGACTGTAATGCAATTGAACCAGAACCAGTTCTCACATCTGGTACAAATGTTGATGCTATTATGGATAAAATAGCTGATGGGACATATCCACTTTCTGCACCAAAGTGCAGTCAAGATGTTTTTCAATACAGTGCACCTACATTCTCAATGCCATCAGTCATGGATATTGATTCAGTTTATGGAGGACAAAATAAAGATGGTGGTGATGAAGGTGCAGCAGTTGGTGGGGATTTACTGAAATGTCCTTCCTGTGATGAAGAAAGAGCAGATTGTACTGTAGTTGAACCAGTTCTTTCAACTGGTACAAATGTTGATGCTATCATGGAAAAAAATAGCTGACAGGACATATGATGTTTTTACACCATAGTGCAGTGAAGATATTTTGCAAAATACCGCAACTGCATCGTTAATTCCATCAATCATGGATATTGAATCAGTCCATAGAGGACAAAATAATAAAGGTATTGATGAATCTGCAGCAGTTGCTGGATGTTTAGTGAAAGGTTATTGTGATGAAGAAACTACTAATGAACATGCTGCAGGTGATGGAAATTCAGTGAAAAGTCCTTGTAATGAAGAAATAGTAGAATGTAGTGCACCTGAACAATAACTATCAACTGGTACGGATGTTGATGCTATCATGTAAAAAATAGCCGATGGGACATATCCAATTTTAACACCACAGTGCAGTCAAGATATTAAGCAAAATAGCGGAGGTACGTCATCAATGCTAAAAGCCTGTAACGACTCGACCGGTCATTTTGATTTATAGAACCACATCCCCTAAATAATACTCCCCATATGTGCTTTTACTGTTTCATGACTTTCATGGACAGTTAGTTTGAGATTTGGAAGGGTTCATGTTGAAATCGGAACACTTGGTTCCTTAAGTTGGCCTAAAAAGGCTAAGTTTGACTTCGGTCAACATTTTGAGTAAACGAGATCAGAATAGGAATTTGATGGTTCCAATAAGTTCATATGATGATTTCGGACTTGGGCGTATGCTCGGTTTAGGTTTTGGATGACCCGGAGCGTTCAACGCCTAATATCAAAAGTAGGTTCTTGGAGTTCTTTAAAATTTCATTTTGAGCGGGTTTTGTGATATCGAAGTCCAAACGGATTTTTGAGACTGGGAATAGTTCCGTAATATCATTTAAGACTTGCACGCAAAATTCGGTGTCATTCCGAGTTGATTTGATAGGAATTAGTCGAGCGAAAGTCTTTTTAGAAGTTTTTGAGTTCATGAGACAATTCATGCATTTTTCTTCCAATTAGTAGTTTTTGATGTTATTTCCAAGTTTGATCGCTCGAGCGAGTTTGTATGAAGTTATTCGACTTGTGTGGGTAGTTGGTGTGGAGCCCTGAGGGCTCGGGTGAGATTCGGACGTGTGGTAGGAGTTGAAAACACATCAGTATTTCTGGTGTAAGTGCTGGTGCTGCAGGTCTCGCAAATGCAAGAAAAAACTTGCATTTGTGAAACTCGCATTTGCAAGAAGAGCTTCACAATTGAGAAGTAGCTAGACTTGGGCAGTGCACGCATTTGCGACACCTGAGCCGCATTTGCGACCTCAGCAGTGTTCGCATTTGCGACACTTTCGTCGCATTTGGGACCTCAGCAGCTGAAGCTCAGGGTTCACATTTGCGATGGTTTTGTCGCATTTGTGACCTTCGCAATTGCGAACCCAGTGTCGCAAATGCGATATTAGAGGCTTGTACCCAGCTCATTTAATGCGGGACTTAGACCATTTATCTCATTTGTCTTTCATCTCTTGGGCGATTTTGGAACTTTTGGAAGAGGGATTTCACCTCGTACTTTGAGGTAAGTAATTTCTACACAACATGAGTTAAATACATATATTATAGGTAGATTAACATGTAAAAATTGGTGAAATCAAGGGTTTAGATGAAAACCTACGTTTTGGGTAAAATTGATATTTGACCACGAAAATGGTTATGGAATTTGATAAAAATCATATATTTATGTTCCTAAGGTTATAGGTAACAACTTTCATCGAAACTTTTCGGAGTCCGGGCACGTGAGCCAGGGGGTGAATTTTGAGAACCTTACATTTTGGGTTGGGTAACCTCTTAAATAGTTGGAATACGAACTTTTGAGTATGTATTGATTAGTTTACATAATATTTGATTAGTTTTGGGTAGATTCAGTACCGAATTGAGGGTGTGAGCACATTCTTGGACCGGAAAGTAGGTCTTAAGATGAGGTAAGTCTGTTTTCTAAACTTGTAAGAGGGAATTAACTCCATAGGTGAACTTATATCAAAATGTTCTTCTATTTGTGCGAGGCTACGCACGCACGATATGACGAGAGTCCGTGCGTAGCTACTATTCATGCTTATGTCCAGGTAGATTTAGGCTTACACCATGATTTTTTGATATCGTTGGTTGATTATGTTTGCTACTTGTTGGATTTAAAGTGAAGTTGAGAATTTTAATATTTTAAGGTTCCAAGTTGAATTTCCTATTTCAAAAAGATATTGAGTAATATTATGATAACTGGAGAACGGGGTAAATTTCCACTACAATCATGGGAGCAGGTCGTTCGCCTTGGCAGGATTTATTGATATATTATATGGTTCAGGGCGTTTGACCCTCGGTAGTGCACAATATATTAATATGTGTATTTGGAAAGGGCCGTACATCCTCGGCATAACTCGTGCGTAGTGATACCGGAATCCCTTTTTATGTTTAATAATGTTTCACGAACTTGAAAAGTGAAAGGAATATATGAGAGAAATGATTCGATTCTTACTTGAAAGAAGGATTTTCTCACTTACTTCTGGTTTTGAGCTCTATTATCATTGTATGTTTCATGCTTAATTAGAACTTCACATTATTATGTTTTGGGCCCTTAGTAAGTGTCGAAGTCGACCCTTCATCTCTACTTCTTCGAGGTTAGACTAGATACTTTCTGGGTACATGTTGTTTATGTATTCACGCTACACTTTCGCACTTGATGTGCAAGATCTAAGGCAGGTGCATCTGGTTACCAGTCCGGCACGCACACTTGACTTCTAGCTCGAGACTACATGGTGAGCTTCCCTTACGAGCCGTTCAACAACAGCCGGAGTCTCTCTTTTGGATTTATATTTATGTCTATTTTCTTCAGACAGTAGACTAGTATTTGTTTTGCATATTCTACTAGAATGCTCGTCCACTTATGACACAAGGTCTTGGCACATACTAGTAGGCTTATGTTTCTGGATTTATTGTTATGACTCCGATTTACACTATGTTGCTTTTGTTTAATTACTTTATAGCTGTAAATGTTACGACCCAATTTCATTATAGGTCATGATGGTGCCTAACACCGTCATTAGGCAAGACAACATTGATAAATCTAGTGGGTTTCACTTTTAATAGGTTTGCAAATTTAATAGCATTTCTCATTGGTAAAAAGTTTTAGAAGTCTACAACTATAAAATAATTAAGCAAAAAGCAACTGAGTGCAAAATCAAAGTCAATACAATAATCCCAAAATCATAGTCTACTAGTGTGTGTGCCAAGACCTGGCATCACAAGTACGTGGGCATTCTAGTATAAATATACAAAAGAATGTTAGTCTACTATCTGAAAGGAATAGACAGAAATCTAAATCCAAAAGAGATACTTCGGCTGCTGGTGAATGGCTCGGAAGGGCAGCTTACCGTGTAGTCTCGAGCTAGAAGTCAGGTATGTGCGCCAGACTGGTAACTAGATGAGCCCGCCTCAGATCCTGCACATCAAGTACAGAAGTGTAGCGCGAGTACATAAACAATATGTACCCAGTAAGTATCTAGTCTAACCTTCAATAGAGGAGAGGCCACTAGCCTTGGACATTCAGTCCTTGGCTAACAGACTTGTGAGGTTGGATATTTCAGAGCCCAGCTGAGTTCTTGCTTGCATCGTTGCCCAGTCTTGACTATTGGAGAATATCAAAGCTCGATAGTTTGATGATCCGCACTTGTTGGTTCTCAGAGAGACGGTACTACAGGGTGGTGCCAAGGAGGTTTCCATTTGCAAGAATGGTGTCCTGCAACTTCAGGGTCGTCTATGTTTTCCTAATGTTGATGGCTTGAGGGAAAGGATTCTAGAGGAGGCACACAGTTCTCGATATTCCATTAATCCAGGTGCTACAAAGATATATCCTGACCTGTGGTTGCATTATTGGTGGTGGCGGATGCAGAAAGACATAGTTGAGTATGTAGCTATATGCCTAAATTGTTAGCAGGTTAAGTATAAGCACCAGAGGCCAGGAGGTATACTCCAATAGATCACTATACCTGAGTGGAAGTGGGAGCGCATTACTATGGACATCGTAGTTGGGTTTCCACGGACTTTGCGGAAGTCTGATGCGGTTTGGGTCATTTTAGACAGATTGACCAAGTCAGCACACTTTATTCCTGTGCTGACTATATACACTTCAGAGATATTGGCCCAGGTTTATATCCAGGATATCGTTCGGCTGCATGGTATGCCTATTTCCATTATTTCTGACCGAGGTCCTCAGTTTACTTCACATTTTTGGAGAGCAATACAGTGTGAATTGGGGACCCGTGTAGAGCTCAACACAACATTTCATCCACAGACCGATAGGTAGTCGGAGCAGACAGTTCAGATATTGGAGGACATCCTTAAAGCATGTGTTATTGACTTTCGAGGACAGTGGGATCGGTTCTTGCCTTTGGCCCAATTTTCTTACAACAATAGTTACCATTCCAGCATCGAGATGGCTCCATTCGAGGCTTTATATGGTCAGTGATATCGTTCTCTCATTGTGTGTTTTGAGCCCGGCGAGGCTAGGTTGTATGGTACTAATTTGGTGAAGGATGCATTGGAAAAGGTAAAGTTCATTCAGGAGCGACTTCGCGCAGCACAGTCCCGACAGAAGAGTTACGCGGATTAGAAGGCGCATGACTTATCATTTATGGTGGGAGAGAAGGTTCTCTTGAAAGTGTCTCCGATAAAGGGAATCATGAGGTTTAGGAAGAAGGGCAAGTTAAGCCCGAGGTTTATAGACCCATTTGAGGTGTTGAGGCGAGTTGGGGAGGTTGCTTATGAGCTTGCTTTGCCTCCCAATATATCAGGAGTTCATCCAGTAAAGGTCCAGTGGAGGGGCCAACCGATCGAGAAGGCGACTTTGGAGTCCTAGGAGTACATGCGGAGCAGATATCCTCACTTGTTCAACACTCTAGGTATGATTCTAGACTCGTTCGAGGATAAATGTTTGTTTAAAAGGTGGAGAATGTAACGACACGACCGGGTGTTTTTCTTTCTAGAACACCATTACTCTAAATAAGACTCCCCAAATGTGCTTTTATAGTTTTATTACTTGCGGGGACAGTTAGTATGATATTTGGAAGGGTTCGAGTTGAAATCGGAATACTTGGTTCCTTAAGTTGGCCAAAAAAGGCTAAGTTTGACTTTGGTCAATATTTTGGTTAAACGACCTCGTAATCGGGATTTGACGGTTCCAATAGGTTCGTATGATAATTTCGGACTTGGGCATATGCTCGGTTTGGATTTTGGATGACCCGGGAGTGTTCGACGTCTAATATTAAAAGTTGATTCTTGAAGTTCTTTAAAATTTGGTTTGAGCAGGTTTTGGTTATATCGAGGTCCAAATGTATTTATAAATGGGGAATAGTTCCATAATGTCATTTAAGACTTGCACGCAAAATTTGGTGTCATTCCGAGTTGATTTGATAGGAATAGGATGAGCGGAAGTCGTTTCTGAAGTTTTTGAGTTCATGAGTCAATTCATGCGTTTTTGCTTCCGATTCGTAGTTTTTGACGTTATTTCCGTGTTTTATCGCTCGAGCGAGTTTGTATGAGGTTATTAGACTTGTGTGGGAAGTTGATGTGGATCCCCGAGGGCTCGGGGTGAGTTTCGAACATGTTGTAGGAGTTGAAAACACATCAATATTTCTTTTGTGAGTGCTGGTGCTGCAGGTCTCGCAAATGCGAGAAATAGTTCGCATTACCGAACCTCGCATTTGCGAGAAGAGCTTCGCAATTGCAAAAAATCTCGACTTGGGCAGTGTTCGCATTTGCGACACCTGAGCCGCATTTGCGACCACAGCACTGTTCGCATTTGCGACACTTTCATCGCATTTGCGACCTCAGCAGCTGAAGCCCAGGGTTCGCATTTATGATGGTTTTGTCGCATTTGGGAACCTAGTGTGGCAAATGCGACATCAGAGGTTTGTACCCTGCTCATTTAATGCGGGACTTAGACCATTTATCTCATTATTCTTTCATCTCTTGGGCTATTTTGGAGCTTTTGGAAGAGAGTTTTCATCTAGAACTTTGAGGTAAGTAATTTCTACATAACATGAGTTAAGTATATAGATTATGGGTAGATTAACATGTAAATATTGGTGAAATCAAGGGTTTAGAGGAAAACCTAGGTTTTGGATAAAATTGAGATTTGACCACGAAAATGGTTGTGGAATTGGATAAAAATCATATATTTATGTTCCTAAGGTTATGGGTGACAACTTTCGTCAAAACGTTCCGGAGTTCGGGCACGTGGACCCGGGGTTGAATTTTGAGATTCTTACATTTTGGGTTGGGTAACCTCTTAAATAGTTGGAATATAAATGCTTGAGTATGTATTGATTAGTTTACATACTATTTGATTAGTTTTGGATTTTTTCGGCACCGAATTGAGGGTATGAGCACATTCTTGTACCGGAAAGTAGGCCTTGAGACGAGTTAAGTCTCTTTTATAACCTTGTAAGAGGGAATAAACCCCATAGTTAAACTTAAATCAAAATGTGCTTCTATTTGTTGGGGGATACGCCACGATGTGACGAAAGTCCGTGTGTAGCTACTATTCATGCTTATGTCCGGGTAGATTTAGGCTTAAACCATGATTTGTTGATATCGTTGCTTGATTATGCTTGCTACGTGTTGGATTTAAAGTGAAGGTTGAAAATTTCAATATTGTAAGGTTCCAATTTGAATTTCCTATTTCAAAAAGATATTGAGCAATATTATGATAAATTGAGAACATCTATGTTAAACCGCTTCGCAAATATATTCCGCGAGCGGGGTAAGTTTCCACTACTCTCATGGGAGCGGGCCGTTCGCCTCGACATGATTTATTGATATATTTTATGGTTCAGGCCGTTCGACCCTCGGTATTGCACAATATATTATTATGTATATTTCGATCGAGCCGTACGTCCTCGGCATAACTCATGCGTAGTGATGCTGTAATCCCTTTTTATATTTAATAATGTTTCATGGACTTGAAAGTTGAAAGGAATAGATGAGAGAAATGATTTGATTCTTACTTGAAAGAAGGATTTGCTCACTTACTTTTGGTTTTGAGCTCTATTATCATTGTATATTTTATGCTTAATTAGAACTTCACATTATTATGTTTTGGGCCCTTAGTAAGTGTTGAAGTCGACCCCTCATTACTACTTCTTCGAGGTTAGACTAGATACTTACTAGGTACATGTTGTTTATGTACTCACGCTACACTTCTGCACTTGATGTGTAGAATCTGAGGCAGGTGCATCTGGTTACCAATCCGGCGCGCACGCTTGACTTCTAGCTCGAGACTACACGGTGAGCTGCCCTTCCGAACCATTCAGCAGCAGCTAGAGTCTCTCTTTTGGATTTATATTTCTGTCTATTTCCTTCAGACAGTAGACTAGTATTCTTTTGTATATTCTACTAGAATGCACGTACACTTGTGATACCGGGTTTTGGCACACAATAGTAGACTTATGGTTTTGAATTTATTATTATGACTCTGATTTACACTCTGCTGCTTTTCTTAAATTAATTTATAGCTATAAATGTCACGACCTAATTTTATTATAGGTTGTGATGGTGCTCAACACTGTCATTAGGCAAGCCAACATTGATAAATCTAGTGGTTTTCACTTTTAGTAGTTTTGCAAACTGAATAACATTTCTCATTGGTAAAAAGTTTTAGAAGTCTACAACTATAAAATAATTAAGCAAAAAGCAACTGAGTGCAAAATCGAAGTCAATACAATAATCCCAAAATCATAGACTACTACTGTGTGTGCCAAGACCTGGCGTCACAAGTACGTGGGCATTCTACTAGAAATATACAAAAGAATGCTAGTCTACTGTCTAAAAGGAATAGACAGAAATCTAAGTCCAAAAGAGAGACTCCGGCTGCTGCTGAACGGCTCAGAAGAGTAGCTCACCCCGTAGTCTCGAGCTAGAAGTCAGGTATGCGCGCCAGATTGGTAACCAGATTCCCCTACCTCAGATCCTGCACATCAAGTGCAGAAGTGTAGCGTGAGTACATAAACAACATGTACCCAGTAAGTATTTAGTCTAACCTCGATGAAGTAGTGACGAGGGGTCGACTTCGACACCTACTAACGGCCATAAACAAAATAATATGCAGTTCTAATTACACATGTGATATACAATGATAATAGAGCTCAAATAAGAATTAAGCAAGCAAATCTTTCTTTCAAGTGAGAAGTAATTCATTTCTCTCATCTATTCCTTTCACCTCTCAAGTTCTTGAAACATTATAAAAAAATAAAAAAGAAATTCCGGTATCACCACACACGAGTTATGCCGAGGACGCATGGCCCGATCCAAATATACATAATAATATATTATGCACTATCGAGGGTCGAACGGCCCGAACCATATAACATATCAATAAATCTTGCCAAGGCGAACGACCCACTCCCATGAGAGTAGTGGAAAATTTACCCCGCTCGTGGAATATATTTGCTAAGCTATTGAACATAGATGTTCTCAATTTATCATAATATTCTTCAATAGCTTTTTGGAAATAGGAAATTCAACTTGTAACCTTGAAATATTGAAATCCTCATCCTCCAATTTAAAACCAACAAGTAGTAAACATAATCAAGCAACGATATCAACAAATCATGGTATAGGCCAAAAACTACCCGGACATAAGCATAAATAGTAGCTACACACGGACTCTCGCCACATCATGCATGCGTAGCCCCCACAAATGAAAACACATTATGATTAATGTTCACCTAAGGGGTTAATTTCCTCTTACAAGGTTAGAAAAGAGACTTCCTCATCTCAAAGCCCACTTCCCGATTCAAGAACATGCTCTAACCTACAAATTTGGTGTCAAACGACTCAAAACTAGTCAAGCATTATATAAATTAATCAATTTATGGTCAATAGATCATATTCCCACTATTAGAGTGAATATCCAACACTAAATGCAAGATATCTAAAATTCACCCCTGAGCCCACATGCCCGGTTTCCGGAAGTTTTCGAAAAACGTTGTTATCCATAACCTTTGGAACATAAATATATGATTTTCACTAAGTTCCATAGCCATTTTCGTGGTAAAATCCCATTTTGTAGGGAATTAATTACCTCAATTAGTTGATGAAAATCCCTCTCTAACCAACTACAAATCGCCCCCAAGAAGTGTAAGAAATGAGAAAAAATGCCTAAGTCCCATATTAAATGAACCCTCACTTCCTAGCGACTTTCGTACTTGCGGTGCATTGGCCGCATTTGCGGTCTCGCACGTACGGCAAGACCTTCGCAGGTGCGGCCTTTCCTCACCCGGTCGGGCTCCGCATTTGCGGACAGAAGGACCCGCTTCTACGAGCCCCTTCCATTCATGCGACCACTATTCTCACACCTGCGGTCTCGCAGGTGCGTAAATGCTTCCGCACCTATGGTGGGTGGGCTTCCTTCACACTTTCTCTTCTGCGGCTCATGGCTCGCACCTGCGGCTCGCCAAGCGCATGTGCGATTATGACAGAACTGGAGCTTCCACAGCTGCTCCCTAATTCTAACTTAGTCCGAGAATCGTCCGATCGACACTCGGGGGCCCCGGGGCCCCGCCCGAACATACCCATAAGTTGGTTATAAAACAGACTCGCTCGAACTCTCGGAATGCCTGCAACAACATTAAATCTATGATTCGCACACCAAAACCAATTGAATTAAACTTATGAACTTCAAGTTCTTCAATTCACTCAAAATTCTCCGAAACGTGCTTAAACTACTCGGATGGACACCAAAATTTGTGTGCAAGTCTTAAATGACATTACAGAACTATCCCCCTATCTGAAGAACCCTAACCATCGCCTCTCTAAACCCCTCTCCTAATCCCTCTTCTAATGGTATTCTCCTCTCATTTACTTACCCTATTTGTGTGTTTCCTCTACTGGTTGATTCTCTATGGTATTACCTAGTACTTGCCTAAACATGGCAAGTACTACTTCTCCTATTCTATCCGATTGATTCCTATTTCTTGAATTTGGACCATATTTCATCTACACGCATTATATTCTATGCTGTGTGAGTCCGATTTTGTTTGTATTTTGTTGATTTACACTTTCCATAAGAATTAGGGTTTACTGGATTTTCTCTCTTAATTGGATTTAAAATTGATTTGCATGTTTCTTTTCGTTGTTTGTTGTTTAAATTTTTTTGTTTCCTTATATGTTTGCTCGATTTTTGACTACTATATAAACCCCCTCATTTTTCCTTCTAGGGCAGACTTTGAGAAAATCGATTTCTTCACTAAAATTTTAAGGTTTCTATTACTCACTTTCTTGGTATTCTGCATTGGCCGGCTGAAAGCCAAGGCCATTAGCATCTTGTTACTTAACCCATTCTTGGTGCGAGCACTGCCTTGAGTTCATCGAACCTCTTGGGAACTTTGACGCTTTAGGGATTCTGGGTTTTTTGTGGAAACCTATTCTTTACTGTTCTTCACTTAACTAGTGAGTCACTATACTTTGCAATTTCATTCCTAGGCATCTATGGTTTGTATACATTTTCATTCCTAAAATTGGTCAGTTCAGTATGTTTTCTGGATTTCTTTTGTGTGTAATTCCGTTTGCTTTCCTCAACTCTTTAGGTTTCTTTAGTCTTTAACTTCAAGCATGCCTAAACCTAGTTCTATTAAGTTCTGACCAGTCAATGTGTTAGAAATTATTACTGTTTGGGACCCTCATACTTGTTATCATATTTTGGTGTTTAATTTAGTCTTTTGCTATCAATCTTGTTACTTGAATATGCCTCACTAGCATAATTTGTACTTCTTTGGTCGACTAGTTGATTGAGTTCAAAAGCATGAATATGTAACCCACTATATGGCACAAGCTTGTTTCCCCTCATATTCTGAATTTCTGTGTTGATGACTTGCCTATGCCCTTTGGCATGTTTAACCCCCTCCTTTATTCACCAGTAGTTATAATCTTCTTTTCTCATGTCTAAATGCTGCCCTATTACCAAATTAGCATGACTGTTTCATAACATCAGGACCTACACAATCTGGAACTTCTTTAGGTAAACAGTCTACTGTGACAATGCTAGAATACCTACATGTGCTATTTAACATGAGGTTACTTTTCACTCTGTACTGAATCTCTGTGATGCTTGTCTTGCATACATAATGTGTTTTAATATTATAAGACCTTTTCCCCTCAACTGTGGTCTTGCTTCCCTGCTAATATGCCCCCCAGTATGTCTTAGTCCCCCGTTCCTTCAATGATTGCTTGGACTATCATAATGTGTGCTCCCTATCATGTTTCAATGAAATTTTGCCTCCTGGTGAGAATTAATATATTTGTCTTGTGATGCTAAGATGTATACTTAGCCTAAATCGGACTTCTTAGGTCTCAACCTGTTAGTGTTGACTTTTGTCAAACTTTGCAAACATGTTCCTTCCCCTAATTCTCCCAACATGTGTTTGTGACGTGCTACTTTGCCAAACGTTGAAGTTCTACTAAACAAGTCTTATGACCTGCTTGACTGGCTATTTTGTATGCTCAACTTGGCTATGTCTACTTTAGGATATGAATGTATCTCTAACTTCTGTCCACTCTCCTTACTTGCAACTTATGCTATTCTGAACTCTTCATTCTTAGCCAGCTGAAAGCCAAGGCTACCTAGGTTCAATTGTTAGCCTCCTTAATGTGAGCGCTCCTCGGGGTCCAATTGAGACCCTTGTGAACTCTAACACACTAGGGCTTAGTCCTTAGTCACTCCCTCAATCTCAAACTGTTCCTATTCACTCTACTTCCCCTTGTTATGTGTTGTGTACTTGAATTGGCTGATTTAAATGGTGCAACACTTGGTGCCATGGTTGAGTAAACTGGTTCTGGACTCCTTTATGGATCCCTGAGTCGTGTATTGAATGGGTAGAATTCAATATCTACATGCAAAGTGGGTAGATGGCATGCCTATAGGACTTGATAATGTGTTTGCTATATGTGTTATTCAATTACATTAGCACTACATAGATCATGACATTAGGAGAAGCACACAAACACTACCTGTTTACCATTAAACATGAGTTCAAATGCTATGTCTACTGCTACGTGTTTATAGATAGCATGCCTATGGGAAGTGAGCACTCTTTCAATTTTCATGACTGCTTTCAACTGCATTAGAAACCTGCCTATAGGAACAAATGAATTTTCCTTCAATTCACTTCAGTTATTCACTAGAAATCATGCCTATAGGATTTTGATCACTTCATTTGCTATTATATCACATTGTTCACTAGAAATCTTGTTTATAGGACTAAGTATAAATAAAACAAGCTCTAAAGTAGTATGCGTTAGAGATCCTGCCTATAGGAAATAATTGCTCGCTATAATTGGTTAATGCTAGACCATTCAAACACTGCTTCATGTACGTCGTATGAA
The DNA here is from genome assembly GCA_000715115.1 of Nicotiana otophora. Lineage (NCBI taxonomy): Eukaryota > Viridiplantae > Streptophyta > Magnoliopsida > Solanales > Solanaceae > Nicotiana > Nicotiana otophora. The sequence goes on from AWOL01S0017773.1 coordinate 284,769, forward strand.
TAATTCTGAGACTTTTTCCCTAGCAGATTCTGTTATACCCAACTGCGTAGATCACCTAAGCATCACACATATAGGATTGGTCACTTAAAACTGTTAATAATTAGCTTATAATCCTGCATCATCCCGCCTGCAAGCAATATCCTGCATCTGAAATTTACCTACATACTTTGATTACCTAGAAAACATATCTATAGGTTTAAGATTCTGGATTCTGCCAATTCCTAATTGATATATGTGTTAGCGTGCACTTGCTTCTTAAGTGTGGAGGTCAGTGTGAGCCTTTAATTGCAACTATGTGAAGTCCTTAGATGTTTTGTTTGTCGCCTAGGTTTTTACATTTTTTAGCAGCCTAGATAAGGTCTAGAACCATCCAAATATAGGTTCAAAACCTCCTGGACCATATGGGACATGTAGTGCACGCATAGGGCACGACTTTGAATTGAATTAGAGCGCTTTTAGGCAAACAACTTTAAATTAGCAATCGGGTAGCAGGAGATGATAGTCTGTTCCCTCTAAATAATATGATTAACCTTCTATTCTAAGGGAGTTTTGAAGTATTATTTATGTTGCACGGGGTGATCCTTTCGGCTAAAAAACTTAGGACCCCCCTTTTAGAATGGAAAAATAGTTGCACCTCTCTATTCAAGATTTCTTTGTAATAAAATTCTTAGGTTTTGTACTCTCTTTACTTACTTGATCATATAGACTAATCCATATAATTTAAGTTCAGCTGGGACCCATAGTTGTGGACTTCGAGGAGTGCCTAACACCTTCTCTTTGAGGTAACTTGAGCCCTTACCCGATCTTTGGTGACATTGACTGGTCAAAACAGAGTTATTTGCATAATAGGTGCCCTAACGCACCTTAAATATCGTTAGGTGGCGACTCTCCTCTTTTAATGCCTCCTTAAAAGAGTTGTCACATGTCGACGCCTGCTTTCGAGAAAACGGGACGCAATAATAAGCAATCAAAGAACCGATCATACCCGTTAATGTGTTGATCCACCCTATTACCAAGCTGTCCTATTCTCCAAGTCCTTTCCAAATTGCCTTCAAATTGATATTTCTCATTGCTAGAACACCACGATGCCTAACCAAAATTCACCACACAAAAGACCCTAGTATAAAACCACAATGCCTTAAGGCCTATAAGTCATTGACTTCCCTCTTAAGCACCCCGAAGCACCACAATCGAGACAACCACTCTAAAGAGACCTTATGTGAACCTAAAATTGTTTCCTTCACCTTCTTGACACTGAAATGCATAATCCCCATTAATATAAAAATGCCACAAGTCTCGACATCGTCCAATGTAACTCTCAGTTTCTAGCCACATACCAGTCTTGAAAATTCCAAATCGCTACATTAAATTCTTGAATCCATTAGAACCATTCTCGAGAGTCATACACTCTTCCCAAATCTCAATTAAATCGACCAAACTGACCAAACGACTTGTGCTCCATTAGCACACCAACACCCAAGGGAGTAACCCACGCTCCTAAGCAACCGAGCAAATTCCTACTCCATGCATATTACATCCTTTACGACTAATCACTCAATCATTCCATGATTCCCACATACCCATAGAGCGTAATATAACCCATATTCAGAAATTCCCTTAATCGAGTCATCCTTAATCTTAACCCCTGCAGTCATAACTGATTCACCAGTATACCTCAAACCAACACCAATACAACACATAATCATGCAATCAACTTGTCGATAGCAGACTCCCCCACTTGGCCCAAAGCCATAGATCAAAACACACAATAACTCATAATTCCCATACTCTATTACTGCCATAATACCGTGATGAGATTCAACTAAGTCCTTCATAAGCTCCTGAATGCAAACCATCTAATACTTCAAATTATCTACAATCTCGCATTCACCCTTGTAATAGACAAGCCAACATCCATAAGCAATACAAACTCAAATTGTAACATATATCATTCACTGGTAAAAGATAACTCTTTACACAACATCATAGAGACCACACAACCTCAGGACACCTCGCAGAGGTATCCCGCATGCTTTGCCTCAAACTGACATCTCTCTATACTCATCCACAGCCACAACTACTACGCAATCGCTTAATCTTCCTGAGTCTGAACCCATAGCACGACATGAAAAGCTACTTCACGCCACAAATAAACAACTTGAGGGGTCATTCAACACACCCATACCTCGAGGCCATACACCAAATCAAGACAGAAACCAAACACTCAATAGTCCTTGCTACATCTCAAGTAAACTCTCCATGTCACATTCGAACGATCCGAACACATCTCGCAGTCATATCATACTTACCACACCACCATACAATCACAAGTTCCACTAATAAGGACACCAACGGACATATAAGTCCCAAACTCACGTGCTCACACAATCAAAATCTTCGTGCTCAACCTACAGTAAAAACCCGGCCTCAAGTCCTTCAGACTGGCCCATCATCAGCACGCCAAAATCATATGTTGCACATCAACCATGGAATCACAAGCCGTTGATGCAAAACTAATACCGAGCTCTCATGTGCGCATACGAAGGCATGGAAGGAATTCAAAGGGTTACGCTTCAAGGTGAATCAATGCCGCAAGATAAGGAAAGAAGGATGGGAAGTATATCCTAAACGTCCTATAGCCTCTCGAAGATAGGTATGGATGTCATCATACATGTCCGCAAGACTCTACTAGACACTTGCTCATGACTTGTAGAACCTATGAACCTAGAGCTCTGATACCAACTCATCACGACCCAAAATCCACTAGTCGAGATACCACCTAACCCAACCCGCTAGGTAAGCCAACTAGTAATCATCCAATTCCAATGATATTAACAAGAAATATTATACGAAGGTAATTTACTAAATCTTATACATTTCCTAAGGACTGATAATAGAAATCATGAGCATCTAAGAATAGAGTTTACAAAGCTGAAATGACATAAATACATAGTCTGCTTGAAAAGTAAATAAACAGAGTTTTATAGATCTAAAGCTACCACGAACAAGGGAAGCTACAACCGGGACGCAGGTACATCTTTAATCCAACTCCCATCAAACACATCAACATTAGCAGCCAACATCTGCACGTAAGATGCAGAAGTGTAGTATGAGTACAACCGACCCCATGTACTCAAGAAGTAACAAACCTAACCTTAGGTTGAAAGCAGTGACGAGCTAATACAAGGTCAGGTTCAATGCCAAGATCTCACAACAATTCATAACAGCATAATACAAGAAAATAAGAGGTATCTCAGAAAAATAGTCATGCTTTTCTAGTATCTTAGTGAAAACCCAAATGTTTTACCGAAAATGCCAAAATTATGAGTAAGTTTGAAAACTGAAATTCTTCCAATTATCCTTTCCACAATGAATAAAATGTTTCATTTTATTTCCATATAACAAGTATAAAATACCTCTTTATTACCACATATCAATGTGTATAATAAGTCTTGAATGATGTGATACCGTACTGCATGAGGAAAAATACATCTCTATGCTTGTATGTCATGTGTGCATGCCAATGCCATATATCTCAGAGATGAATCATGTACTCACACTCTCAGCGTACTCAATCTCATTGTCTCACAGTTTCCACTCATCATGATCAACCACTCGGTACTGTATATGGCCCATACGGCCCAAGGAAGATCCATCACGGAATATATATATCACTGACCATCAGTCACTCAGTACCGTGGAAAGGCCAATCCGACCCTATGGAGAAGATCCATCTCCAGGTATATAAATGCTTCGGACAAGATCCATGTCCAACGAAGATCCATCCCTCAATATAATCAATCGTGCTCACTGGGGTGTGTACAGACACCGGAGGGGCTCCTACAACCCAAGCACTATCATAAGCTAGATCCAGGCATAAATCAATATAACATGTTGTGGCGTGCAGCCCAATCCTATAACTGTCACTCATAAACAGACTCTCAGCCTCACCCAACCATCAATCTCTCCAGTCTCACTCACGTGCTCACAATGTCATGAAACTAGCCCGACAACGATGATATGATGTATCAATAAATAACAAAGAGATTGAGATATGATATGAATGCATGAATATGACTGAGTACGAAATACTAATGAAAGCAGTAAGATGATGGCAAGAAACGACTAATATGGGTCCTAATAATATCAGCATAAGGCCTAAACATGATATTTAGCATGATTTATAGCTCAGTTACTTTATCACATAGTGAAGACACAGATATCAACAGAATATGGCCAATATACAATGCCATGGAAATAACAGAGTCACAATTCACAGGGTGCACGCCCACACGCCTGTCACCTAGTATGTGCGTCACCTCAATACCAATCACATAACACGTATTACGGGGTTTCATACCCTCAGCACTAAGTTTAGAAGAGTTACTTACCTCGAACAAGCCAATTCCCATATCGAGAAAGCCAAGCACCAAAAATTCTATCCCGCGCGTTCCAACCTATAAACGGCTCGAAACTAACCAAAAACAACTCAAATACATCAAACAATGCTAAAGGAACCAGCCTGATCATAAAAGATCAATCTTGAATCAAAAGCCTGAAATCGACCCAAAAGCCCAACCTAGGCCCGCACTTCGGAATCCAACAAAACTCACAAAATCCGTCAACTCATTCAATTAAGTCCAACCATACTAATTTCACTCAATTCCATCTCCAAAACGATGTTCAAAACTCAAAAATTCATATTATGAAACTTTAGGCCAAACCCCCAAATTTCTCCTTAAAATTCATCAACCAATTGCCAAAAATGAAGATAGATTCGTGAAATATAACCAAAGCCGAGTAGAGAACACTTACCCCAATCCTTGTGATCAAATTTTCTCCATATATTGCCACAATCCAAGTCCCATATCTCAAAATATGAATAAAGACCAAAACCCTCGATCTTTATAGCTTCTGCCCAGCGATTTTCGCTTTTGCGAACAAAGGGCCGCTTTTGCGGCATCTCTTTTGTGAAATAATTCCCGCTCCTATGGAATATGCTGGAGGTCTTCTCATCCGCACATGCACAACAAGCACCGCTTCTGCGCAAGCGCAGGTGCGAGACAAAAATATGCTTCTCCACACCAACGTGCATCTGCGACCACAACTTCCGCTATTGCGCACACGTAGGTGCGCCTCTTCCTCCGCATCTGCGATGATCCCCAACCAAGCCTTCCTTCACTTTTGCAATCAACTGTCCACATCTGCGGACTTGCATTTGCATCCATTCTTCTGCAAATGCGGAAACACTAGAACCAGCAGCGTTCAGCAATGCAACACGAACGAAAATGATCCGAACCTCGTCTGAAACTCACCCGAGCCACTCGGGACCCCGTCAAAATATACCAACAACTTACATAACATAACACGGACCTAATCGACGACTCAAAACACACATAACAATATCAAACATCAAATCGAACCTAATGAAATTTGAACTTCCAATTTCCAAAACGCGCGCCGAAACACATCAAATCATCCCCGAATGAACCCAAATTCCTTACACAAGTCTCAAATGACATGACGAAGCTATTCCAATTCCCGGAACCATAATCCGAATCCGATATCCTCAAAGTCTACTTTCGGTCATACTTATGAACTTTCCAAACCTTCAAATTTCCAATTTTTGCCAACTTGTGCCGAAACCTTCTTGAAACATCCAAATGCAAATCCGGGCATATGTCCGAGTCTAAAATCACCATCCGGACCTAAAGAAACCATCATGTCTTTCAACTTAAAACTTCAACAATGAAATTCATCCTTCCAAACCGATATCGAATAACCTGAAAACCAAAACCTTCGATCCACATAAGTCATAATACACTATACGGAGCTACTCATGCCTGTAAACTACCGAGCGAAGTGAAAATACTCAAAACAACCGGTCGGGTCGTTACAAGTGCATATGTAGTAGAAGAACTGCTTGGTAGAGGAAAAAGAATTTGTAATGTAGTTGGCATTTAAAATCTCCATATAAGGGTACAATTAAAGGTGTTAATTGGAGTTTGAAATATGATCGTAAATGGTTCTAGAATTATCGGAAACTAATCAGAAATGTGGAAGAAAATGTTGAAACATATTTAAAAGAAAACAAGAGAAAAGGTCATCTTCCAAAGTAAGTCTTGCTATTTGTTTGTTGTATTGTTATGTGATTTAGATGTTATTAATAATTCTTTTGTTATTGTGTTTTTCATATTTGTTATGTCTTTGTTTTTTTAGGGTAGTAAATGATATTTTCAAAGTAGATCCTTTACTACAAGCAAATCCATATGAACTTTACAATGAGAAAATTCAGTCAAGAATGTTCGTTAAAGAGATTGTAGATGATAAGTATTGTTTTCATGATGCAGTATGTATATCTCTTTTATGTTATGAATTCATGATTTTATTTTGTATTATATTTGACATAGATTTATTTATGTTTTTTATTCAGCGAATAGATGTTTTATTGTATTATCTAAGGAAGAATCATATATATCACATCAATGATTATCCATTTGCTTCGACAATGTAACGACCCTGCTGGTCATTTTGAGAGTCATCGCCCCGATCCCCTACCTATTGTTTTCCCCGTGTATTTTTCTGCTTATATGTCTTGCCAAGAGGTGTTGGTCGTAGTTTCGGAGTGTTTTGGGACACTTAGTCCCTAAACGGGAGCTTAAGTCTTAGGATTTTGGCCGTAGTTGGAACTATGTCAATAGGACTCTGGAATGGAGTTATGTCGGTTCTGTTAGCTCCGTTAAGTGATTTTGGACTTAGGGGCGTGTCCGTATTGTATTTTGAAGGTCTGTAGCTCATTTAGGTTTGAAATGGCGAAAGCCGAATTTTTGGAGATTTTGACTAGTAGTGGAATTTTTGATATCGGGGTCGAACTCTGATTCCAGAAGTTAGAGTAGGTCCATATTTTTGAACATGACTCGTATGCAAAATTTGGGGTCAATCGGACGTGGTTTGATAGGTTTCGGCATCGGTTGTCGAATTTGGAAGTTTCAAGTTCTTTAAGTTTGAATGGGAGGGTGAAATGTGTTCTTACCATTGTTCGATGTGATTCGAGGGCTCGACTAAATTCGTATGGTATTTTAGGACTGGTTGGTATGTTTGGTTGAGGTCCTGGGGGACTCGGGTATGTTTCGGATGCTTAACAGATTGAGTTTTGGACTTATGCAATTGCTAAAGCTGTTGCACCTGGTGTAATCGCACCTGCGCACAGATGCGGGCTCACAATAGTGGCCCTTGTTCGCAGATGCGGACCCAGTCCCCCTTAAGTGATTTTCGCACCTACGATGGAATTCCCGCAGGTGCGGTTGAAGGCTCGCAGGAGCGCGTTTGCTGGGCAGAAAAGGGGGATTTCGAGGGTTGATTTCCCATTTCGATTTTTGGAGTTGGAGACCTCGGTGGGAGACGATTTTCGAGGCTTCTTCATGGAAATTGTTGGGGTAAGTGGTTCTAACTCGGATTGGGCTATATTTCATGAATCTATTGTTATTATTTTCTTCTAATTAGGGATTTGAGTTGGAAATTTGGGGGGAAATGGTAGAAACTTCATAGGCCATAATTTCGATATATGGAAGGCGATTTGCGGTCAGATTCGAGTGATTCTTGTATGGTTAGACTCGTGAGTGAATGGGTGTTCGTAATTTGTGACTTTACCCGATTCCGAGATGTGGGTCCGGGAGGATTTTTGGGATAGTTTCCTAATTTCTCGCTTTAGCTTAGATTTCATTCACTAGATTAGTTTCTTATAGCTATATTTATGGTATGTAATTTGTTTTGTCTAGATTCGGGACATTCGGAGTCGGATATTCGTGGGAAGAGCATTGCTATCGATTGATTGAGCTTGGTTCGAGGTAAGTGGCTTGCCTAACCTTGTGTGGGGGAAATCCCCTTAGGATTTGGTACTGATTTTATTATGTGAGTGCCATGTACGCGAGGTGACGAGTGCGTACACGGGATATTTGTTAAAAAACCTGATTTTCACCGAGTAATTTCCTGTTTTAACCTTAATTGAGCATACTAGCATGCGTAGTTACCCTGTTAGCCTAGAATTATCTGTCTATGTGCCTTAACTGCTTAATTGAACTCCTTGCAGCATGCCTATCAATTTCCTATTTCTTTTCTCGGCTTGTACCTAGTCTAGACCGTAGATTTTCTTGCTATACTTATCGTCTGAAATTGATTGCGTTGTGTATTTACTTATGGGAATACGGGACGGTATCCCGAGAGATCTCCCTGCATATTGACTTTTGGGACTACGGGACGGTATCCCGGGAGATCCCCATGCACATTTAGGTTTGCACTACGGGACGGTATCATGGGAGATCCCCATGCATATTTACTTTTGAGACTACGAGGTGGTACCTCGGGAGTTCTCCCTACATATTTATTTTTAGGACTACGAGACGGTATCTCGGGAGATCCCCTGTCTCTCAATTTTGTGTACTGTTATGCTATTTCATTGTGTTTTCTTTTGTTGAACTTTAGTCTCTTATTATATTGCTTAAATCTCTTGTTTTTATAATTATATACCAGTGGGCCTGACTTGACCTCGTCACTACTCGACCGAGGTTAGGCTCGGCACTTACTAGGTACCAATTGTGGTGTACTCATGCTACTCTTCTACCAATGCTTTGTGTGCAAATTCAGGTACTCGTTATCAGCCGCAGTATCCGTGAGTTCGCGGCAGCTGTTGGAGACTTCAATGTATATCTACCACGTCCATAGACCTCGGAGTCGCTTTCTATTCTTCCACGTGTCAAACAATTCTTCTGTATTTGTTTTTACTAGACTTCGGTATATAGAGATGTTATTTCCTTTTCTATATCTTGTGACTCGTGACATTCCGGGTTTTGGAAAAATTGTGTAAGTTAGAGTTTGGTTATTGTGCATGATGAGCGACATCGTTTTGCTTATTCAGTATCTATTGCAGTTAGAAGTCAAATTTTTATGTGAATTGTTAGGGTTACCTAGTCGTAGAGACTAGGTGCTGTCACAACGTGGTTCGGAGGGATGTTTGGGTCGTGACAAGTTGGTATCAGAGCTCTAGGTTCATAGGAGTTGTGATTTACAAGTTGGTTTATTAGAGTCTCGCGCATCGGTACAGAGACATCCGTACTCATCTTCGAGAGGCTATGGAACTGTTAGGAATAATCATACTTCTTTTGATTCTTTGTCGTGCGAGTTATTGGCATCAAATTCTAAACTTCTCTATTATATTCTTTCTCACAGATGGTGAAGACCCGTACCTGGAGATTTGACGACCAGGCACCCGCGCCTCCTGCTAGAGTCGCCAGAGGCCGGGGCCGGGGTAGAGGACGACCATGCGGTGCAGCTAGAGCACCCGCGTGAACTGCAATAGAGGAGCCCCCAGCAGCTCCAGCTAGAAGGCAGGCACTAGAGGTTCCTATTGCTGCACCAGCCTTCAAGGAGACTCTAGCCCAGTTCATGAGCATGTTTATCACATTAGCTCAGGCTGGATTGATTCCATTAGATCCCGCCACATCTCAGGCCGGGGGAGGGGCACATACTCCCGCAGCCCATACTCCTGAGCAGAGGGTCCAGGTTGATCCGGCCCCAAAGTTCATTCCTATGTAATCGGTAGCTCCGGTTAAGCAAAAGACTAGGACAACCACTTCTGAGGTGGAGTAGCTCAGACTTGAGAGGTACAAGAAGTACCACCCACCTACCTTAAGCGAATTGTCTACAAATGATGCTCAAGGTTTTCTGGAAGAGTGTCATCGTATTCTCCGTACTATGGACGTAGCGGAGACGAGTGGGGTTTTGTTTACTACTTTCCAGCTTAGAGGAGTAGCCTATCAGTAGTGGCTTGCTTATGAGTTGAGCAGTTTGGACGAGGCAGCCTCACTTATATGGACTCATTTCTTAGACATGTTTTTGAGGGAGTATGTCCCTTAGAGCCTCAGTAATTCATGGTGTGTGGAGTTTGAGCAGCTCCGCCAGGGTGCTACGACTATGTTAGAGTATGTAGTCCATTTCAGTGATTTGGCCCGACATGCACCGGCCTTGGTTCCCACAGTTCATTAGAGGGTTCGTCGCTTTATTAAAGGACTCCACCCCAACATCCGGATCAGTATGGCCAGGGAGTTGGAGATGGATATCCCTTATCAACAGGTTGTGAGTATCGCTAGGAGATTAGAGGGCATGCTTGCCTGGGATAGAGAGGAGAGAGAGGCCATGAGGTCTCGAGAGACTGGTTCTTATTATGGAGCTCGTGCCCCAGCAGCTCTCCATGGTAGGGGTTATGTGGGTCGTCCCGTTCATTCATCTCTTCCAGCCGCCAGTGGTATTCCAGCCCTTTCGAGGCCCCAAGAGCCTTATTATACACTGCCAGTATCTAGTGTGCCTCCTGTTTGGGGTGATTGTAGCGGCCAGTCCAGTAGACCTGGCCCGAGTCAGTCACAGCAGTCACGCCATCCAAGGGGTTGTTTTGTGTGTGGCGACACTCGCCATATGGTGAGGGATTGCCCCAGACTTATGAGGGGTGAACCTCCATAGACTGCTCAGCCACCACGTGCTCCACTGGGTCCTCAGGCTATGATGCGGGCACCAGCTACCGCCCTACCTTCTCACCCAACTCGAGGTGGTGGTAGGGGAGGTCGAGGTTGCCCTAGAGGGGGAGGCCAAGCAAGGTATTATTCTCTTCTGGCTTGTACAGGGGTAGTTTCTTCTGACTCTATCATTACAGGTCTTGTTTCAGTTTGTCATAGAGATGTATCGGTATTATTTTACCCAAGATCTACGTATTCCTGTGTCCTCTTATTTTTCTCCACATTTGGGCATATCTAGGGATTCTTTGAGTTCCCCTATTTATGTGTCTATGCTCGTGGGAGATTCTCTTGTTGTGGACCGCATTTATCGGTCGTGTTTGATTGCTCTTAGTGGTTTTGAGACCAGAGCCGATTTATTATTCCTCAGCATGGTAGACTTTGACGTTATCTTGGGCATGGACTGGCTGTCGCCCCATTATGCTATTCTTGATTGTCACGCTAAGACCGTGACATTGGCTATGCCAGGCTTACTGTGATTAGAGTGGAGAGGTACCTTAGAGTATACTCCAGTAGAGTTATTTCATTCCTTAAGGCTCAACGAATGGTTGAGAAGGGATGTGACGCGTATCTAGCTTATGTGAGAGATGTCAGTATTGATACCCCTACAGTTGAGACAGTTCCAGTAGTGAGGGACTTCCTAGATGTGTTCCCTACTGATCTTCCGGGCATGCCGCCTGACAAAGATATTGATTTCGACATTGATTTGTTACCGGGCACTCAACCCATTGTCACGATCCGGAATTCCCACCGTCGGGACCGTAATGGTGCCTAACATTTTTCTTGCTAGGCAAGCCAACGTTAGAGAATTATTAAACCAAATCCTTATTTCCATTTAGTAAATAACAATAATTAGCTAAGATGCAGTATAATAAGTGCGGAATAATATAAAAACTATATTAATTACTATCACCCGGATCTGGAGTCACAATTTAAGAGCATTCTAGTATTTACTACAAGTAATAGTCTAAAAGAAATACAGAAACAGTAAAACTGAAAGGATAGACGGGCATTTCAAGGTCAGTGAACGCCGACAGATCTACCTTGAGTCTCCGGATAGCGGGTCCAATAGCTAAAATCTCGATCAACCCAAGCTGATACCAAAATCTGCACAAAAAGTACAGAGTGCAGTATCAGTACAACCGATCCCATGTACTGGTAAGTGTCGAGCCTAACATCGACGAAGTAGTGACGAGGCTGAGTGAAGGCACCTACAAATCAACTTGTACAGTTTAACAATGTATATACAAATAACAGTAACGGAGAATTAGACAGGAGATTTCGGGAGGGGGAAACATGCTGGGGGAGAAAACGAGATAAGGAACTACAGCAGAATGATCACTGGAACAACCCATACACTATAAATATATAGAAACAACGAATATAGTAAATGAAAAATGTACGGCATCACCCTTTGTGCTTTTACTCTCAATCTCACCATAAATCAATAGAAACGACACGACATCACCCTTCGTGCATTAACTGTCATATCATGGCACAATATCACCTCTCCTGCATTAACACTCACAATATGGCACAGCATCACCCGTCTTGCATTAACACTCACAATATGGCACAACATCACCCTTCGTGCATTAACACTCACAATATGGCACGGCATCACCCTTCGTGCATTAACACTCACAATATGGCACGACATCACTCTTCATGATTTAACAGTCACAATATGGCACGGCATCACCCTTCATGCATTAACACTCTCCCTTACCATAATGCAATGCATAAATAACATCAGGGAGATAGAATAACAAGTACAAGCCTTACTTCAATATTTGGTTCCACAATATCAATCTCAACTTTGAAATAAATTCTCAATTATTACAAGAAAATCCGTAAACATGATAAGAACGATCAATTTAAAAACACTAGTATAAACACGTAGCAATTAGGCATAGGAAAGAGACAATATAAGAAAAATGAAAGAAACATGGAAAACAGGTAAATTGGCAGCGCATAAGTACTCGTCACCTAACATATACGCCGCTCACATGAAATTCACATAGCAAATAGTCTAAGGTTCCCAATTCCCTCAAGTCAGGGTTAGAAACAACACTTACCTCGCTCCAAAGGCCACTATTCAAAAATGACTCAATAGTATCAAATATTGCTAAAGGAATAAATTATATTGCATAAATTAAATTTCCCAAAGTTTCCTCCAAAAAGTCAAAAACATCGACCCCGGGCCCCGCTTGGTCAAAACCCGAGGTCGGACCAAAATCTATTTACCCATTCACCCCCGAGCCTGAATATATAATTGGTTTTGGAATCCAACCTCAAATTGAGGTCTAAATCCCCAAATTTCCAAAATCCCTAGTTTCTACCTTAACTCCTAATTCTACCATGAAAACTCTAGATTTTAGGTTGATAATTCATACAATGTAATGGGTAATTGAAAGAAAATGGTTTAGAATCACTTACCAACACTTTGGGGAAGAAAACAACTCTTAAAAATCGCCTCTAGTCCGTTTGTTTTGTGAAAAGTGGAAAAAATGGCTTAATCCCGTGTTGGATTCTATTTTAAGTGTTGGGCGACGGTGTGCATCGCGTTCGCGAGGTCACTATCGTGTTCGCGAAGAGCATTGTCTGCCAAGACTTCGCGTTCGTGTAGGTTACCCCCTGGCCTTCGCGTTCACGAGACATTGCTCGCGTTCGCGATGAAGGAAAGAATAACTCCCCCCCCGGTGCCTAACACTACGCGTTCACGAAGGGTAATGCCCCCATTGCTTCGCGTTCGCGACCAAGCCTTCACGTCCTTGAAGAAGAAAATTCTGGCCTCATCAGTTTACTCTTCGCGGGCATGCCAGAACACCTGCTGCAGCAAAATACCAGATTTTCTAAGTCCAAATCATCTTGTGGCCTATTCGAAACTCACCCGATCCCTCGAGGCTCCAAACCAAACATGCACACAAGTCTAAAAATATCATACGAACTTGATCGCGCGATCAAATCGCCAACATAACACCTAGAACTACGCATTTAGCACCAAATCAAATGAAATTCTCAAGAACACTCTAAGCTTCCTATCTTTACCACCGGACATCCGAATGACATCAAACCAACTCCGTTTCTTACCAAATTTCACAGCTAAGTCATGAATATTATATTGGATCTATACCGGGCTCTGAAACCAAAATACGGACCCGTTATCAACAAGGCCAAATATCAACCAATTCTTAAAAATAATTAATTTTTAGACTTTTAATTTTCATCAAAAATTCATAACTCGAGCTAGGGATCTCTGAATTCGATTTCGGGCATACGCCTAGGTCCCATAATTTAATACGGACCCACCGAGATCGTCAAAACACGGATCCGGGCTAGTTTATGAAAAATGTTGACCGAAGTAAACTAAAATCAACTATTAAGGCAAAAATTCTTATTTTAATAAATGTTCAACATAAAAGCTTTCCGGAAATATTCCTGGACTGCGCACGCAAATCGAGGAGTGTAAAAATGAGATTTTTAAGGCTTAAGAGTGCAGATTCGAGTTCTAAAACATAAGATGACCTTTTGGGTCATCACATTCTCCACCTCTAAAATAATCGTTCATCCTCGAACGAACATAGAAAAGTACCTGGGCTGATGAAAAGGTGGGGATCTACTCCGCATATCGGTCTCGGACTCCCAAGTTGCTGCCTCAACAGGCTGACCTCTCCACTGCACTCGAATTAAAGGGTAACTCTTTTATCTCAACTAGAGAACTTGCCGGGCTAGAATAACCACCGGCTCTTCCTCGTAAGTCAAATCCTTGTCCAACTGGACAGAGCGGAAATCTAACACATGGGACGGATCGCCGTGATGCTTTCGAAGTATGGACATGGAATACCGGCTGAACAGCTGCTGAACTAGGTGGCAACGCAAGCTTGTAAGCCACCTCCCCCACTCTCTCTAGAATCTCTAAAGGTCTGATATACCTAGGGCTCAACTTGCCCTTCTTTCCGAGCCTCATTACAACCTTCATGGGTGATACCCGAAGCAACACTCCCTCTCTGACCATGAATGCAACATCATGAACTCTGCAGTTGGCATAACTCTTCTGCTTGGACTGACCTATGCATAGTCGATCCTGAATAATCTTGACCTTATCCAAGGCATCCTGTACTAAGTCTGTGCCCAACAACCAAGCCTATACCGGCTCGAACCAACCAACTGGCGACCGGCACCGCCTACAATATAATGCCTCATAGGGAGCCATCTGAATGCCTACAATATAATGCCTCATAGTAAGCAAACTCTGCAAGGGGAAAGAACTGATCCCACGATCCTCCTAATTCTATAACACAAGTGCAAAGCATATCCTCAAAGATCTAAATAATGCGCTCGGACTGTCCGTCCGTCTGAGGATGAAATTATGTGCTCAACTCAACCCTCGTACCGAACTCATACCGTACTGCCCTCTAGAAGTGCGAGGTGAACTACGTACCTCGATCAGAAATGATAGACACATGCACACTGTGAAGACGGACGATCTCGCAGATGCAAATCTCTGTCAACCGCTCCGAAGAATAGGTAACAACCACAAGAATGAAATGCGCAGACTTAGTCAGCCTGTTCACAATGACCCAAACGGCATCGAACTTCCTATGAGTCTGTGGGAGTCCAATGACAAAATCCATACTGATACTCTCCCACTTCAACTGAGGAATCTCTATCTTCTGAAGCAAACCACCAGGTCTCTGATGTTCGTACTTGACTTGCTGACAATTTAGACACCGAGCTACATATGTAACTATATCTTTCTTCATCCTCCTCCATCAATAATGCTGCCGCAAGTCCTGATACATCTTGGTGGTGCCCGGATGAATAGAATACCGGGAACTATGGGCTTCCTAAAGAATCAACTCACGATGTCCATCCACATTAGGCATACAAATACGACCCTACATCCTCAAAACTCTGTCATCTCCAACCGTAACCTGCTTGGCACCACCGTACCGCACTGTGTGTCTAAGGACAATTAAATGATGATCGTCATCATGCCGATCTCTAATGCGCTCAAACAAAGAAGACCTAGAAACTGTAGAAACTAGAATACGGTTGGTCTTAGAAACATCCAACCTCACAAACTGGTTGGCCAAGGCTTGAACATCCAATGCAAAAGGTCTCTCACCAAATGACATATATGCAAGGCTACCCATACTAGCTGATTTTCTACTCAAAGCATCGGCCACCACTCTGGCCTTCCCAGAATGATATAATATGGTAATATCATAGTCTTTCAATATCTCCAACCACCTTCTCTGGCTCAAATTGGGTTCCTTCTTCTTGAACAAATACTTCAAGCTCCAATAATCCGTGAATACCTCACATGGCACGCCGTAAAGATAGTGCCTCCAAATTATCAGCGCGTGAATAATGGCTGCCAGCTCTAGATTATGCACAGGTTAATTCTTCTAGTGAACCTTCAGCTGCCGCGAAGCATATGCAATAACCTTGCCACCCTGCATCAATACCGCACCCAGACCAATACGAGATGCATCACAATATACTATATAAGATCCTAAACCTATGGGTAACACCAATATCGGTGCTGTAGTCAAAGCTATCTTGAGCTTCTGGAAGGTCGCCTCACACTCGTCTCACCACCTGAACGGGGCACCCTTCTGGGTCAACCTGGTCAATGGGGCTCCTATGGATGAAAACCCATCCACAAACCGACGGTAATAACCCCCCAATCCTAAGAAACTACGGATCTCTATAGCTGATGTGGGTCTAGGCTAGTTCTGAACTACCTCAATCTTCCTAGGATCTACCTGAATACGCTCTACTGATATAACGTGACCCAAGAAAGCAACTAAACTCAACCAAAACTCGCATTTTGAGAACTTAGTATATAACTGGTTGTCTATCAGATTCTGAAGAACGATCCGAAGGTGCTGCTCATGCTCCTCTCAGCTGTGGGAGTAGACCAAGATATCATCAATAAACATAATCACAAAGGAATCCAAGTAGGGATTAAATACTCGGTTCATCAAATCCATGAATGATGCTGGGGCATTTGTCAGCCCAAATGACATCACTAGAAACTCACAATGACCACACCAAGTCCGAAAAGCTGTCTTAGGGACATCGAATTCCCTAATCCTCAACTGATGGTAGCCAAGACTCAAATCAATCTTCGAAAAAACCTGGGCACCCTGAAGCTGATCAAATAAATCATTAATCCTCGGCAATGGATACTTATTCTTGATGGTGACTTTGTTCAACTGGCGGGGCCATGCGGTATGGCAAAATGGAATTGGGCTGAGTGCCCGGGGCAAAATCAATATAGAAATCAATATCCCTATCGAGTGGCATCCCCGGTAGTCTGCAGGAAACACCTCTGGAAACTCACGAACAATCGGCATTGAATACATGGGGGGAACCTCCGCACTAGAATCGCAGACATAAGCCAATTAAGCTAGACACCCCTTCTCGACCATACGACGAGCCTTCAAATAAGAGATAACCCTACTGGAAGAATGACCAAGAGTCCCTTTCCACTCTAATCGAGGTAACCCCTACAAGGCTAAGGTCATCGTCTTGGCATGACAATCTAATATAGCATGCTAAGGTGATAGCCAATCCATACCCAGTACGACATCAAAATCAACCATATCGAGAAGTAGAAGATCTACACAAGTCTCAAGACTCCAAATGGTGACCACACATAAACAATAAACACGATCTACAATAATAGCATCTCCTACAGGTTTGGACACACACCTAGGAGCACTCAAAGAATCACGAGGCACAACCAAATATGAAGAAAACTAGGACGACACGTAGGAGTAAGTAGATCCCGGATCAAATAGAACTGAAGCATCTCTACTGCAATCTGAAACAGTACCTGTAATAACAGTGTCAGATGACTCAGCCTCAGGCCTGGCTTGGAAAGCATAACATTGGGGCTGGGACCCACCACTCTGGACTACGTCCCTGGGACGGCCTCTAGCTGACTGGTCTCCACCTCTAACGGCCTGACCTCCACCTCTAACAGTCTGGCCTCTACCTCTGGCTGCCTGACCCCTACCTCTAGCTGCCTAAGCAGGTGGTGGAGCAACTAGTTGCGGAACCATGGCACGAGAACTCTGATGCTATGAGATGCTCGTTGCCCCGAGGAAAAAATTAGCAATGTGCCTCGGATCACCATAAATATAACATAACCTCGGCTACTGTGACTACTGATCGTGAAACTGACCCTGTCAACCTGAATAACCACCCTGATAACTCTGGAGTGGAGGTGCACTAATAGGATCTAGTGGTGCACTGTAAGCTAGCTGGTCGGAATAAGGCACATGAGGACCACAACCACCTGAGGCACCGTAGGATGCCTGGAGTTTTGAATGAAACGTCCTGGGAGGACGACCTCTACCAAAATTAGCCCTGCCTCCAGATGAGGCACCGTAGAACTCACTGGAATGACGGGGTCTCTTGTTAGACCCATGACCTCCCTGAGTAAGAATCATCTCGACTCGTCTGGCAACATTAGCAGCCGCCTAAAAAGAAATTTCACTCCTAGTCTCCTTAGCCATCTGCAATCTGATAGGTTGAGCATGTCTATCAATAAACCTCATCACCCTCTCTGTCTCGCTGGGAAGCAGAAGAATAGATTGACGAGCCAAATCCACAAAATGGGTTTCATATTGAGTAAGATTCATGATGCCCTACTGGAGACAATCAAACTGACGGAGACACTCCTCTCTCAATGTGACAAGAAGAAACTTCTCTATGAAGAGCTGAGAGAACTGGTTCCAAGTAAGAGCAGGCGACCCAGCTGGTCTGGTCAACAAATAATCTCTCCACCATTTCTTTGCAGAACCAGTCATCTGAAATGCAGTAAAGTCAACCCCATTGGTCTCCACTATACCCATGTTCCGTAGAACCTCAAGACAGTTGTCGATATACCCCTGGGATCCTCTGAAGGGGCACCGCTGAAGTGAACTGGGAATAGCTAGGTAAACTTGTACAATATATATATA